>PVIR01012629.1:0-44219 GCA_004026965.1 Petromus typicus
GAAAGGGGACAATGTTGAGATTGTAACAAAAAAGTAAGGAAACAAATTTTATATATATGGGGGGGTGGTAGGGTGGGTGGGGCTATGGGAAAAAATGAGAATTAAGTTGTGTCTTATACTGGTACAAATCCCCATTATGGAGTGCAATCATGATGTGTATATTTAATGTACCAATAAAGATAATTAAAAAAATATTCTTTGTACTATCCCTATATCTTTTCTGTGTGAGATTGTTTCAAAATTAAAATGGCATTTAAAATGTGAGTAGATTTTATATGATATTTTCTTAGTTATATTTCTCATTGCTTAGAAAAAAAAATACATGACATCCACATGTTAAAGGGGGAGAGCTCTGTGTAGGCTCATAGTTTATGGAGGTTTCCTTCTGGCTCCAAGGAAAGGCAGCAGGGCAGAGAGGTATCAAAAGAGGAAACAGCTCATGGCATACAAGTAATAAGTCCCCTTTTTCCTTTATGCCATCTAAACTACAAGCTTTTTGGATGATGTCATCCACAATCAGGGTGGGGCTTCCCAATTATCCATATCCAGAATTATGCTGAATCAATCAATAAACTAATTCAGTTTTGCACCCTTAATCCCAGCATCACACTCTAGGACCAGCCAGCTCCCCAAAACCCCATGTATAAGTGCATGAGGCCTTGGGGGTGACCTTTATATATAAGCCACAACAGATATCTCTGTAAAACTAACTGAGCACATAGGGCTCTCTCCTTCAGAGCTTCTGAGACAGAGATAAATAACTAAACACAACCAGAACAGTAGTAGTTTCTGGAACAAATACATACATGTGATAAACTATGTTGTTTATAAATAAAAAGCAAGCACAGGAAGAAGTAAAGGTGAGGTCTCAAGATAAAACATAAAAAGTGGGTTGGGAAATCTGTCTCCGTACACAAGTCCTGAGTTCACTCTCCAGTAAAACATACACACACACACACACACACACACACACACACGCTTGCACAATGGAACATTCGGCCTTTGGAACTCAATGAAATTTTTCAACTTTAAGTCAGCAAAACAATGAGATTTACCCCAGGTCATCTAAGCCTTAGAAACTTGGGAAAACTCCAAATCTCTCTCCTGTATTCAAGTATTATTGTCTTCCCCAAATAGCCCTGGCCTGAGAGTCTAAAAACCTGAGATCTAGTCTCCTATTTGTCTCAACTTCCTTCCAACTTTGGGCAAGCTATTTAACCTACAAATAAAGCATTTGGAATTGACAGATATTTAAGAGTCGCAGAACAACACCTTGAACAATATAAATGAATAGAGAAAGAAAATGGAACCTACAACTACATGAAAATATATTATTTTTATCTGAGAGACTCAGTTAACCAAAGCAGTTGCTCTGTCTGTTCCCAACTCTCCTTCCCCTTTTTTCTTTGAAAAAAAGACTTTTAATTCCTTTAATTTGAACAATACAGAAGACACTGGCCTTCCTTTTCAAATCATATATAGCAATAAGAAAGCTCCTTTAAATAGAATTTTTAATTTTATGAATCCTAAAATACTCAACTGCATCACTACAGAAATGTTGCAGTGTGTTTTCTAAGTGTAAGAATAAATTTACACCACAGTATTGCAAAGCTGCGGTAGCTCCCACCTTCCTGTTGGCCTAATATGAGTTTGTTTATTTCTCCTTTGGCCCATAATTTATTTTAAGATGTTTTTATATGTATTCATCTGTGGAAACAGTTACTCTAGTGTTTTTATTATAGACTTATGACAGTTTTCTCGTATATGTTGAGACTTGAATTCTCCAGTGTTATCAGTTTTTGCAAATGTTGCACAAGAGCTGGAGAAGAGCATGTGTTCCCTTGTTGTCCTGAAGGGTGGGCTCTGGTTGTGTCTATTAAGTTCAACTTAATAAGTACATTACCCCAATCTTCTAGATCATTGCTAATACTTCACTGTCAATGACTGAGCAAGATATATGGAAATTATAAATTATGAAAAATATATCTGATAGTTTCTCTCTATAGAACACTTATTTTTACTGTATTTTATGAGATGCATACTTGTGTTGAATGTTTACTTCTTCCTTGTTAATAGTACTGTTATTATTATGTAGTGACTTTCCTGGTCTCTGATATGTTTTTCTTAAAATCTGTATGTCTCATATTTACATGACTAGACTTTTTTTGCTTATTTTTTGCCTTGTATCTTTTTAAATAAAATTATTTTACATTCAACCTTTTACTCACCTTACATTTTGGGTGTGGCTCTTCAAAGTGCAGGGAGCTGATTTTTTTCCTTGTCATTGAGTCTCATCCAGCGATATTTAGTGAGGTTATGAATAATGGAGGGAATTTAAGATCATAAATAAAATCATCCTTTCAGGAATAGTTTAGCTTTAACAGGATACCAAACCAATAGTTACAGTCAGCTCTCTGCTCAGGGTGGATGGAGAAGGGATGACAGGAAAGAGGGCTTGGGAGATGGGCGTGGTGACATACGCCTGGAACCCAGCACTTTGGGAGGTGAAAGCGGCAGGATCACAAATAGGAGCCCAGCCTTAGCAACGAGGACTTAGTGAGTTGTCCCAAAATAAAAAGGTTAAAAAAGGGCTGAGGATGTACCTTAGTGTGAAGGCCCTGAGTTCCCTGCCCAAGCCCTAAGCACACAAAGATAGGAGAGGTTGCGAGAGTCACATGTCCCAGTGAGCCTGGGGCCTGCTGCTGGAAGTGCTGCTGCTGTGCGGGGGAGCTACTGTGTGTACTCATCCAATCCTTACCCATTCGAAATATGGACTATGTGAAGAAAAGAAAGGTATAAATTCATCCTTTAGGGTAATGCTAAGGCTCATTATGATGACTGTTGAAATATCAGTGCAGAGGGACAATGCAGTGTGCCAGTCTATCCCTGCAGTGACTCCCACCTAATGATGTGTAGAGACTTCTTACAATACATAAAATCACCTGCATGATTTTCTTAAACTATGCCTAAAATTAATCTTTCTTTATGCTTTCTGCTAAACTTGGTTTTCATGATTATGTCTATGAAATGACATGTTTTTACTATTACTATGCTGTTGGCCTGTATCCTCCCCCATCAGTCAGATTCATCAAGAGAAGATGAAAATTATTTTACATAGTATTTTATCCAAGAATGGAACTATAAAATGGCTTGAGGATTCCAGTTTAGTGGAAATAAAATGCTCTACAACTCACCATAGGGCAAATAGCAATTCATGATAGTAAAGCAACTGCTATTAGATGCCTTGTAGGTGACAGGTAATCTGTTAAGGTGTGTGTGTGTGTGTGTGTGTGTGTGTGTGTGTGTGTGTGTGTGTGTATGTGTGTGTGTTTGTGAACGTGTGTAAAATTCCCATTTAAAATGAAAAACCTAAGGTTCAGAATGGTTAAGTGTCTTATGCCATTTCTATAACTATAATAAAATACTTTAGACTGGGAAATTTTTAAAACAAAAAAATGTATTTCTCACAGTTCTGGAGGCTGGCAAGACCAAGATCAAGACATCAGCAGACTCAGCGCCTGACAGGACTGTTCCTCAGAGACGGTGCTGCCTGTGTGTCCCCACGTGGTAGAGGAGCAGGCACTCACTTTGGTCTTGGTATAAGATGCAATCCCATTCATGAGAGCAGAGCCTTAAGATGTATTCACTGCCTCAAAGCCCCTGAGGCTTAATACCCACACACTGCAGGGAGGGGTGTTTTCAACATGTGAACTTGGGGGAATATCAGTTATTGAGATCATAGAGTTAAGTACCTAGCCAAGATCACAGTGAGTAAAGGAAGAGCTAAGATTCAACCTGGTCTCTCTTAACTCAAAGTCTGTGTCTTAGGGATGGAAAGAACCAGCCCTGCAGCAAAACTGCTGGGACTTAAATCCTCACTCCACCACTCACACACTGCAGCAGTGGGAAAGTTATTTGCTTTCTTTGTGCTTCCATTTACTCTTCTGTAAAATGAGAATATAGTAATTTCCACTCATAGGATTATAAGAATTTAATGGGACAATATGAGGGTGTGGATCGGTACCAGACACATAGAGAAAATTCAGAAACTGTAGATTATCATGGGCACAAAAAACACTTCTTGTGCTCCCGTATCATGGATGGGTGATGTTACCACAGAGGCTTCTTGACTTAAGATGAGGTTATATCCTGATCAACACATATCATGCTGAAAATATCTCAAGTCAGAAATACAACTAATCACCTACCCTACCAAATAGTACAGCTTAGCCTAGAAATTCAGGAAATTCTGTTTGTGGACTGTGTTAATGACTCATTCCAAGGTGGCAGTGACTTTTCACATAGGAAGAATGAAGAGAAGGCAAAAACTGACCATCTAAAACTAAGCTTTAGAGTAAGTATAGAGGCCAAGGAGAGGAGAAAGAAGAGTCACAGAGAGGCTATGAAGAAGCAGCCTGTGTGACTGGGAAAATACCTGAAAAAGGTGATATCACCAAATGAAACAGAAGAAGAGTTTTGAGGCAGGAACAGAAGACTGGGTTGAGTTGATAAACATCAACAGATCAATGGGTAAGCTGTAGCGTTCCATGCAATGTACTATTGTATAGCTATAAAATGGAATTAAATATTGATACATGCCACATTGCAGATGGACATGCCTGGCACCCAAGATATTCTCCTGAAAGGCTTGTTGTGGTGAAGGCTCAGTTGCTAACAGGTAGTATGGGAAGTGAATGGACCCTGCAGGCTCTAACTCCATCAGTGGGTTAATCCACTGGTGACATTACAATATGATGACATGATCAGCAGATGATGACAACAGGAAGTGGAGCTCTGCTGACAGGAGGAGACCATGAAGGTTATGGTGGAAACTGTATTTGGTCCCTGGCTGGCTCCTTGTGGCTCTCTCACCTTGTCTGCATCTCTCAGCTGCTGTTCAATGAAAACCTTTCCTCCCCATGCCTTTCCACTGAGATGTTTGTACTTTGTCATAGACCTAAGAGCAACAGAGATGACCAACTGTTGGCTGAAACCTCTGAAATTGTGAGTCAAAATAAATCTTTTCTTTTTTAAATTGTTCACGTCACAGCAATCAAAAGCTAATACAGGGATGAACTTCAACACATTGTGCTAAGAGAAGGAAGCCAGACACAAAAATACCACATACTGCACAATTCTATATACAGTGTATGAAATCTCCAGAATAGTTAAATCCATAGAGACTTAATATAGGTTAGTGCTTTCCAGGGGACAGGGAAGGGACTGCTTAATGGATATGGGTTTTCCTATTGAGATTTTGGTAACATTTTGGAACTAGGTAAAGGAAATGGTTGTACAATAATATGGATACACAAATGATGCTGAGTTTTCTACTTCAAAATGGCTAATTTTACATTAAGCAAATTTTGCCTCAACTGAAGAAAAGACACACACACACACACACACACACACATAAAGGGGAGTTGCTCATATAGGGATAACTGATATCATTGCAGGTGGTACTGAAGACAGACACAAGAGGAGTAGATAGAGAGTGTGTAGTGCAAAAGTAGAAATATCAACTATATATAATTCTTTCAGGAAATTTTGAGAGGAGTAGAGATCAAAGGGTAGATAAGAATATGATGACCATAAGAGGATGTGGCCATCAGGGAAGTTTCTCCTTTGGGGGCCATAGGGTCTCCTGGCTGGGATGATCCATAGAGGTAGAAAGAGATTATAAGGGGAGGGAAGAGGATAATGGCAGGAGCAAAAGTCACCGAGGTGGTAGAGACCAGGATCCAGAGGACTCAGGTGAGGTTTGGTCTATGGCAGAGCAGGAATAATCTCTACAATAGGAACTGGGGAGGAGGCTAAGTGTGTGGTCACTGACACTGACACAGACAGGTGGGCATGAGGGGGATTTATGTGATCATTTCTATTTTTTTCTGCGAGGTTTCAGATATAGTCATCAGCTAAGAGCAAGAGTGAGAGTTTAACCAGCTGAAGAGTAAAGCAAAAGGTGTGGAAAGGCCTACTAGGGAAGGGAAGTAGGATCGCTTGGAAATGCTGAGCACCATTTTGACTTGTAGTCTCAATTCACATGAGATCTCTTGGCATGGTTGGATACTTTTTGACATGGAGAAGGCATGGAGCAGGTTATGACTGGTTTTAACCATGAGGACTTTGGCACATAAAGGAGAGGAGAGAATAAAGTCCAAGAGTACTGGCACCACAGCAGTAATGATAATGCACCATCAAGTGACTTGGGAGAAGGTAAAAGTGAGAACAGAGAACATAAGAGGAATGAGTAATTATTATCATAGTGATAAAGTCAAAGGACTGAAGGTCACCATGAAATGGAAAAATAGCTGGAATAATTTTGGTCAAATAAGTATAACTGTTATGAAATTGCTAATGTTTTCAGGGAATAAGGGGAACACATCAGGTTTGGTGAGTGTTAACACAAAAAGACAGATTTCTGTAGGGACTGAGGTGATCAAAGATCTCATGGATGATGGGATCAGTCCCATAATCTCAGGAGAGAAGGTAGGAGCCCATTCAGATCAAAGGGTGGGAGTCCTGAGGCTGCTCACCTCTCCGACACTTGGAGTTCTGAGGCTGCATTTGAGTATGGACTTTACCACCTGTGCGAGATTGTGAGAATCCACTGAAACCTTACTCTCACCTGATGAGTAGAGGCAGATGTCCGATGAATTGCCTAGTTTACATGTATCACTTGAAATAATGAATGTAAAAGCATTTGTAAGCTCTAAAGGACAAAAGAAATATTAGTGAATATTTAAAATTTGTATATTTTGCATTTTCATAACTAATCTTTAGGCAGAAAAGAAACAAATTACTTATTTTTTTCATATGCCACAATATGTAACCAGGTTGCTTTAGAGATTACACATTTGAGTAGTACAATATCACTTAAACTTACAAAATGAAAGTCTCTGATGAATGGCTTCAGTGTTACTGTCAACATCCCCATCGTTGCTGATTAGTATGAATGCTTTAAAATTGTGGAGGAAAAAAACTGAATTTTATTTTCATCAAATCCATTAAAATTAAAAGTAGAGAGATATTTTTTCAATGTCAAAGCTATAAAAATATTTATACATTTGGGCCAGAGATTTAGCTCAGTGGTTCCGAAGCCTGTGTTGTAAGTGTCAGGTCCTGTCTGTGTTTGATCCAGGTCACCACGTACCATAATTCCAGGTGTGGTGGCTCATTCCATAATCCCAGCACTCAGGAGGCAGAGGCAGGAGGATTGCTGTGAATTTGAAGCTCACCTGGGCTACATAGTGAGCTCAGGGCCAGCCTAAACTACAAAGACTCTGTCTCAAAAAAAAAAAAGTAGGGGCTGGGGAGTTAGCTCAGTGGTTCCGGCGCCTGTCTTGCAAGTGCAAGGACCCGGGTTCGATCCCTGGTAACCACATACCATACTGGGAGTGGAAACTCATGCCCAGAAGGAATCAGTACCACATACCACAGTGCCGGGTGTGGTGGCTTACCCCTGTAATCCCAGCACTCAGGAGGAAGAGGCAGGAGGATTGCTGTGATGTGAGTTTGAGGCTGAGCTCAGGGCCAGCCTGAACCACAAAGCGAGACCCTGTCCCAAAACAACCAAAAAAAAAAAAAAAAAGTATACATTTAGACCTGTTAATCTCATTTCTTATCTATCTATAAAGCAATGAATTTTATTTTTCAACCCTTATTTCTCCATTATATATATTTATAATATATTAATATATTATAATATATACACATTATATTATATATTGCAATACATTATATATATGTATACATTATATATATAATGTATAATGGATTTTATATATACATATATATATATAATCCATACACACACACACACACACACACACACATGTGTGTGTATGATGTCTACATCCTCTTTTGGTTATTGCTTTCTCATCCATCCTTTAATCTTTATTCTTAAGAAAATTTTCCTGAAAATTATTTATAGTTGCTGTTTCTATTTTTGCATTACACACTTCTCTCTCCAAATATATATATATATATATATATATATATATTTAAAATCTCACTGTATTGCCCAGGCTGAACTCAAAACTATGAACTCAAGTGATCCTCCTCCCTCCACAGTCTCTTAAATGGCTGGGATTTCCCACTTGTGCCACCGTATTTGGCTCATTTTTATCAAGCTCAGCATATGAACAGAAAAGCATAGAAATCACAAGTGTACATATAAATTTTTGCAGTGAATATACTCATGTAAATATTCCACAGCTAAAAATCTAATGCCAGAAGACATTCCCCTAAGTTAGAGAGATACATGCCCGAAAACGTTCACACAATGCTGGACTGAGAAGAGGTGGAAAAAGAAGCCTAGATATTTCATGGAAACATGATATGTTACTAAACTGTTAAAAAAAATAGTAAAAGTACAGAAAAGAGAGCATCATATTTACTAAACAAGACATATCTGGACCAAGCTTTGCTTATCTAGTTTTAGTTTGTGACCCTGTCTGGAGATAAAGAAAAATAGCCAAATGTGAAATAGACATACAAGGCATGGCAACACAATGATAATAACACAAAGATTTACACCTATGTACAGACAAGTAAGAAAAGTGAATGTTGTCTTTACTGAGAACTTTGCCAAGTTAACCTTCTCCTTTTAAACTTGTTACTTCTATTAAATTAGGATTTAAAGGCAGTTAAAAAGTTAAATGAGATAAGAATAGAGTGAGTAGCCAAGTGCCAGGTGAATGATCAGTAAAGCCATTCTCCTCATTTTTTTTCTCTTCTCGCTTATTATTTTATCTGATATTATTGCTTTTTATTCTACCATCATCTTCCCCTTTTTTCTTCTAACAGTAGCTGTACTAGCTTTCTTGATACTTCCCGATGTTATATTCCTAGGGCCTAAATCATCTCACCTCTTGTATTTTCCATTTGCCTTACTTTATGAGGGTTTCTGTTCAAATGACACTTCCTCCTCCTCCTCCTCCTTCTGTGTGGGAAATGGGAGGAGGGTGTAACTAGAACCTTTGCATTAAGTCCTAGTCTCTTGTGAGTCAATGGCATACAGTGAAATAATTAATAATTAGGCAAAAATGAGGCTTAAAGAAGCTGAACTTGGGCCAGATCCATTCTACTCTGGGTAGCAAAGAGGGCAGAGCTAAGCTTCCCACACCTTTTATTTAGTTCATTTGAAATAAACAATATAACAGGTCACTCAGTTGGCAGTAGTTTGATATCTCAGGACTAACAAATGTAACAGGTCACTCAGAAGGCAGTATGTCCTTACATCCTAGAACAGTGAGGAATTATGTAGATGAAGGTCCTGGTGTCATTCTGTCCTGGAGCATCACAGCACATGGGACCATTGGAGCTTTTGTTGTTCTGGGAGGTGAATATAAAGAGTCCAAGTCCTCAGGTCTGAGTATATCATAGCTGGTCTTCAGGCAGGAAAGCTGTGCCTAGTCATAGTCTCAATTATCCAACTAATTTTCCAAACAGGATTGCTCCCAACACTCCTCCTTAGGATTCCCTTGCATTTCACCCTACCTTTTACATTTCATTCAGAACCATTTGTTATGGCTTCTGTCTTGATGTCTCCCCAAAGTCTCAAGCAGTCACAGGTGTGGCACTTTCTGGAATCGATTCATAGGGCAATGGTAGGCTCAAGGGCATTAGGATTGAGAGTGTGAGCAGTATCTACCCTAAGCAGTCTGCATAAGAAAAGGGGCAAAAAGTTACCATGGAGGGCCAGAGTCTTCCCCTTACCTTGATGCTTTTGCTGTCTTCTGCTGCCTCTCTGCTACCTACCTTGGAGACAACTGATTATGGACTGAAACCTCTATCAACTGTAAGCTAAATAAACCTTCCCTCCTTTAACTTTGAGTGGTGGGTGTTTTGTCTCAGCAGTGAGAGAGAAGTAACTAAGACACCATCTAACCTTAATGTATTTATAAGTCTATACATACAAGCACATCTGTGTATATCTGTATAATGGTGCAGATACGAACTGCATGTTCTGAAGAGTCCACTGTGATTCCAGAACTTCTGCAATGTGTGCCTATGAGACAACCTAAAGTCACTAGAAGAACAAGGTAATTTATATATAGTCTTAAGGACTGTTGAAGATTTGCTACCAAAACAGCAAACGGGGCCCTCCTGCTCTCTTTCTGCTTTTATCTTTAAGGTATAATTGCTTGCTATCACTCACATTCCCACCATTACTGTCCTGGCCACAAGATCATGTGGTCCAGGGGCAGCCCACACTCCACCACATTCCAGCCTGTGCGATGCTGCTTGGACTGAAAGCCTCCAAAACTGTGAGTTGAATAAACTTTACATTATAAGTGAACTGGCTCAGGTATTTCATTGTCATGATTGGGGACACACACACATACACACAGAAAGAGAGCAAGAATTAGCCTAACTTGTTTACTGTCATAGTCACAGTTCCTGGGAGAGTACTTGAAACATAATTGGCATTCAAGCATTATTTGTTGAGCAATTTTGAATGTTGAAAATGAGATACCATGGTGTATTTCTCCTTTTTCCTAAATCTAAAGGGCAGAGGTAATGTTTGTATAATAAGTGATTTGAAAACATACTTTCTTGTTGGCAGTCTCCATGTATAACTCATGATAATTTCTGGCCTTTTTTTTTTTTTTTTTTTTTTTTGGCAGATCAGCCATGCAGAAGCTGGGAAAAGAAATATTTGAAGAAGTCTATAATTACCTCAAAAGAGCAAGGCACCAGAATGCTAGTGAAACAGAGATCCGGGAGTGTCTCGAAAAAGTGGTGCCACAGGCCAGTGACTGCTTTGAAGTTGACCAGCTCCTCTATTTTGAGAAGCAGTTACAATACAGTTGCAATACAGAAGGATCCCCCTCTCCAGAACCTGTACTAAGGAACATCAGAAAGCAGCAGAAATTCCCACAAACAAATTTCAGTGGAAATCCATAAAACATACAAGCTGGTCTTTATGATGGAAAAGGGGCTCGTAATTTTAGCTACTGTCTTTATCTTCAGTTCTGTGCCAGAACTCATGACTCCTTAGTGGGTCACTATACTATAGTATACTTGGAGTATACTATACTTGGAGTCGTTGATTATTAAGTGTTGTTTGATCTGTACTTTTTGATAACCTTATGGATCAGGCTTGGTGTCCTGAAAAGTATTTCCATCATAGGTGCCCTCACGGCTTCCAGCAAGGTTGTGTCATCCTGTTGGTGGCCTCAGAGAAAGGAGCATGGCTGGATGACAGATTTCAATGCCAGCCACTTGGAGCCAGCTTGCTCATGGAGATTGTTGGACACTGGTTTCCAGCAAGTTGAGCTGGTTAGAGCCAACTATGCTGAAGTAATTACCTCGGAAAGAAGAGTCTCTAGTCAAGACTGGAGGGCACTACTCTGGCATTATTGGTGAGAAAGAAGCTAAAGATGGCTTCCCTAGAGTAGCATATGTAGATTCCTAGATGTCTGTTGGTGCTTGTAGATAGTTATCTAAACTTCCCCCATAGCAGTATTATCAAATGGAGCCTCTTTCTTCTTAGCATATGTGCTTAGCACCTATTAATCCCTGTTGTCTGCTTGATTAACATGTTCCTTTTGTAGTGTTTTGGTGTTGATACAGGGGAAGCAAGCAAGCTCCAGACCTAAGACATACCTGAAATGTGGGTTCATATTCTCTAAAATCAAAGAATCAATTTTAGGAATGATGACAGAGA
Source organism: Petromus typicus (assembly GCA_004026965.1). Taxonomy (NCBI): domain Eukaryota; kingdom Metazoa; phylum Chordata; class Mammalia; order Rodentia; family Petromuridae; genus Petromus; species Petromus typicus. The sequence continues at coordinate 11,675 of PVIR01012629.1, forward strand.
ATTAAGTGCAGGAAAAACTTTATTAAGAAAGAAAGCCAAATAAACTAACATTCTGCTGGGATGATTTGATTTTAGATTTTATTCAGCCTTCTTAAAATGACATTTGTAATTTTTTACTAATCACTTCCTGCTAAATATTTATCTACCCCTTTCCTGACTGTATATTTCCAGTGGGAATGAAGCTTGTGAAATCTCAAGTCATGGAAGTCTCTTTTCTCATTAATTTTCCTCTTAAAATAAACTCATGGCTTCTCCAAAAAAAAAAAAAAAAAAAAGAAAGAAAGAAAGAAAGCCAAAGAGAGGCAAGGGGGGACCTGAATGTGAGTGACCCATCCACCTCACTTTTCTGGGTTTTTATGCAGCAAAACCACAAGGTGAGGTTGGTTTAAGGTGGGACAAAATTATAGTCAACTAGTAACATTGTAAATACAGTAACTTAGGCAACAATACACTGGGAAATCACAAAATGGACAAAACCATGATCAAACAATAAGATTACTATAAGTATAGTTGCTCAGGTATAGTTGGTATAGCTCAGGTATAAGTATAGTTGCTCCTCTGTTACCCTACTGATTAAGTGGGGATCCAGTGAAAAATTAAGTCATGTAACAAGTATACAGGAATTTCTGATCTGGTATTTTTTGGGTTAAAGTCTTGGCTCTCCAACCCCGGTAGGCAGACAGGGAAACTGGCATCTATTTACAATATCAAGTGCCGCTATTTAACCTAGGGAGATTGGTGCCATACTTGGACTATCAGCACTGCTGTGATCCTATGTGGGTGGGATAATTCTCTCCTCCAGCAATGCTAACCTCCAAGTTGGCTTCTTTGTGGACTTTTTTCCAGGGTCACCTGTCTGCCTGCAAGATGTCTGTCTGACTACCTATAACTGTAAACATGAGACCTCTCATGAGATTGAGTTAATTTAGTGCTTCAAACCAGATATATGTGTGGCAGATTGTAATAAACTTTGCCTTGGCTTAAGAAGTCTTGGTCCCCTGTGCCTTGCTGTCATATGTCTTTTCCTTTCTCAAGGAGACCCTGTCCCTTTGGGACCCCCTACATATGTCTGTCTTGGGTAAGCGATTTCTGGTGCACTTTTTTATTACTAATAAGCAAGAAGTATGTAAAATATAAGGGCCTGGATTAAAATTTCCAAAAATGATTCTTTTCTGTAGTTTATTCCCCAGACTCATTCATGAAGCACTGAAGGCTTTTATCTATAATAAATATATATTTTATTGCTACAAAATAAATCACCTATTTTCTCTTCTTGCTACATAAAAGTATCCTATTAAGTGTGACATTTCCATTGTTATGATCAGGGTCGAGATATCCCCCCCCCCAAAGTCTCATGGAGTCATAGGTGGCTGAATAAATCTAGAATGTGTGATGCTGGGACTAAAGATATGTGATTACTTAATCACTACACATGGGTGGCTGGCTTGGCACTACCGAATCCTGGTAGTCTGAATAAAATAAAAGGAGCAGAGAGATGCTGCTAAGGCCTCTTATTGCTTTTGCTGATTCTACTACTGTGAACATGGCTTCTCTGTCACCCTACCTTGGTGACAGTTGCTTATGAACTAAAAGCTCTATGAACCGTAAGTCAAATACATTTTTCTCCCTTAAACTTTGGGTGTTGGGTATTTTTGTCTCAGCAATGAGAGGAAAAATAACTAACACATTTCTCTAGAGATAATTGTTACTTAGAAGAGAAGAGAGCGGAGGGAGGTGTGTGTATTAACAGGGAATTAATCTCACCCCAGGAAAAGCTCCCTGGAGCCCCCATGTCCTTCCATGACCAACCGGATTGCAAATAAGTCTGAAAGAGAGCAGACTCTCATAAAACCCAAGTTAATAAAAGTTTTTAAGTCTTCCTGATGATAGTTTTCATAATATTAGGACCAAAGAATGCTTGAGTTGCTGAAAAGGAAATTGCTAGATTTTCAGAGTCTACCATCTTCACAAACAGATTAACATGCACAGAGGAAAATGCCTTGCATTTTAGAACATGTATCTAAGAAGTCAGGAGCAGATTAAAAACACCTTACCCTCCAGGGATCTGTGTTCTACTCCACATCAGGCTTATAATAAAAAGGAGCTAGGGAGATACTGTTTTGGATCAGAGCTTTCAAGAGAAGCTCACTCAAGTTTATCTTTCTTTTGGTTCACTGAGGTGGGAGTGGGGAGTAAGATTTAATAGAACTTCTAGAAAATATCTCTATCATGATTCTTTCTCTTATACATACTCTTCATTTTGAGCCAGTTCAGAGTGGGAATTAGTAACTAATCAAAATGCAAGATGGAAGGAAAATTTGGCTGAGGAGTTAAAGAACTAGGAAATCACAAAACAGTAATAGCAAGGAGCAAATAAAGAGGCCCAGCTTCTTCCTGATAAATACATACATATAAATATATATATATAATATAATAAATGCCAGTTGACCTTTCTTCTTTCTATTTATGCAAAGGAAATGCCACCAGCTATTTTGGGTGATGCAGAGATAAAACACCCAAAGAAAAGTAATGGGAGTTAATTATTTAAGTGTCTTCAGGGTGAGGCTGGTGAAAAAGACTCAGGTGTATTCTACAAGAGCTGAGCCATCACAGTGGGCTCAGGATAAAGGATGCTGCCAAATTAAGCTGTAGCTCAAGGGCAGGGGAGCACGGTCCTCTTAAGGGACTGTGAAGGGATTACTAACTAGCATGTCAAAAGGAAGGGAAGGTGGGCCATCAGGAAAATAAAGGAGCAGAAAAGAAGCAAAGAAAAAGGAATTGGGGCTAGAAAGAAAGAAGGGGAGAAGTTGGGGTGGACACAGTAAGAAATGTTTTAAAATCCTTCTAGCACAATCTGTACAAGGGGAAAAATCTGAGCAATATTAGATAGTTTGGATTCAGGAAGTACTCTCGTCATTTACTGTGGTTTAGAGCAAGTTATTTTCTCAGAATCTAACCACACTGTAAAGAATGTAGATAATATAATGCTTGATCATGTGAAATTGCCACTGCCAAGTATAAATGCTTTAAATGCTGTAAAATGTTCTCGGTATCAGAGGAGGTATCATTCACGTTATTGTCAGGCTTCCTGATGTTCCATCATTTGTGTATTAAAGTCGAAGAGAGGAGAAAGACCATTCAGGCAGGTTATTTGTGAACAGTGAGGCTGTTTTTTTCTCTCCTGCAAAGCCAGCTGAGTCCCAAAGGGCAGTCAGCAGCCGAGGAAGAGGGAAAAAGACTTTAAAAGGGAAGAGGAGAAGTTGCTCCCTTGAGAAATTTAGAGGCAGAGAGAGGAACATCACACTTCTCCAAATGGGCAGTGTAGATGTTAGCAAGCATCCTGAAACTGAGGAGTTGGGATGTGGTATCTTGTCTTTGTTCTCTGATTAGGTTTCGTTCATGTAGCCACTGAGGCCTGATGGAGCCTGGGCCTCATTCTGTGTTATGCTGTGGCCCTTGCAGTTGCCATGGAGATGGGTATGACAATTAGAACTTCATCACTCAACACTTCAAGCTTCTAAGCTCCACTATTACTATATACATGCACCCCAACCTAAAAACACCTTTAATATTTTAGATATTTCAATTTTAGGTATTCAGATATTTTCAGTTAACACTTGACTAGAGATCAGCTGAGAACCAGCTAGGAGCTGAAAGCCCCAGTTAGCAAGCAGCTCTAAAACAGCAAGGAAGTGGATCCTAGGGCCAGTGCTCAACCACATTTCCTTTGCCTGGCTACACAGCTGCAAAGTAATCACTATAAGATTATTTCAGAACCGTGAGAATCTGATCTTTTAGATCAGAAACCTTAGGAGTCTCAGTTCTTCCCTAATTTCAGAAAGAAGTTCATAAATTTGGTTAAAAAACATACATTATACAGAAGCATATTCATGAATATTCATGAGAAGCACCACAGCCATAGTCATTTATAGAGGTTTGAATGACATCACCAGAATTCACAGTGATATTTGACTCCTATTGTGAGGTAGTAAGAGGTGGGACCAGCTGGGACCTTTAAGAAGTGATTAAAAGAACTCTCTGCTATCATGGAAGATGCTCTCATGATGCTATGGATTAATGGGTCTATAGATTATCAAAGCTATGGATTAATGGGTCTATAGATTATTTTAAGAGGCAATTAGCTATAAAAGGCAGCTAGCTTGGCTTTGTCCCTTGTAGATGTTCCTTTCTCCATGTGATGTCTTATGTCATGCTTGGACTCTGCAGTGCCCCTAAACTCTGACCCTTTGATGCTGAGCCTGCCAGATTATACAACCACTGTCTGATAAATCTTTAATCTTTCTAAATTACCCAGTTTAAGATATTCCCTTATAGCTACAGAAAGAAGACTGAGACTGTATTAAAAACTTGACACCAAAAGGAATATTTTCAAAGGAGATATGAAAGTTCAGTTGGAGGGATTCTATTAACAACTAGAAACATTTTTTTCTTTCCAAAATATTGGGACCATTTTCTGCTTTGATAAGATTGAATATTCTGGCTCAATTCACTCTTTTCTGTACCTTTCTACCCCTACTGTGTGACTCTGCACTTGTTCTTAACATTTCCTATGTCCTTCACTCAGACTTACCATGGGATTTGTGTCGACTGACATACTAAGAGGGTGGAAATGTGTTGGTTCAGTAGAGCATTTCCTTATGCATTAGAAAAATGAGAAACTTGGAGCCCGGGCACCCCACGGCCACTTCTGCAGATAATTCTTTGGATTTAATCTCAACTTGTATTGAGGTGTAGGCATGTAATTTTGAATAAGAATTCACCAGGAAAAGAAAAGGGAAGACAAGCTTTTATAGGCATATAAAATACAAAATGAAGGCTTTGCTCCTGGGGTTCTAGAAACTTCGATCTTTCGTTGCTGGGATCCCATAGAGTCTAACCGTGATGATACAGATTTAGAGAGGAAGGCGTGGTAGGCGGCTTCCAAGATGACCCCCAGGGGCCTTCACTTCTGGGGTCCCTGCCCCCTGTGCATCTCCTCGCATCTCACATTTTACCATGGGTCATATGTACAAGAGGTAGAATACTGTAAGAGTCATGATGTGTGACAGACTATATCATAAAAGACATGCATTCCATCTTGTTCTCTCTTGGATTTTAGTCTGGGGGAAGTCAGCCACTGTACTAGAATGTTTCAACAACCTAAGGAGAGATTGATTTCATGTGAGACTGAGGCCTTTTGCTCACAGTCAGCAATCACTTGCCAACAAAGGCAAATCTCTAGTCTTATGCAAGCTTTCATTTGACCACAAGCCTGACTGCCATCTAGACTACATCTTCTAAGAAACCTGTGTCAAAGCCACTCAGTTAAACCACTTCTTAACTCCTGACCTAGAGACACTGTGGAGTAATAAATATTGTGTCACCACTACAGCACATATCAGTAATAGACCACCAGACAGAAAGAAAAGCTCAGATCTGAGTCGTTCTGTTTGCCCTGCTGGTTCTGCAGCCGAAAAAGTATCGATGGACATAATTTTTAGCTGTATTTATAGCAGCACATGGAGGGTGAGTTTCAAGAAGGTGACTGGGAAGCACAACAGGGAGACGGGTAGACGATGTAGCTGGGGCAGAAAAGAGGAAGGTCAAAGCTGCAGCTGACAAAGTCAGGGCATTCCGGGTAGAGATAACCACGGGGAACTGAGAGAATCGAGACTGACCAGATGAGAAGGGGGGGCAGCTGTTGTCTGGAGGACTCCTAGGTTTCCAGAAATGGTGACTGGACAGAAGACAAGTGATTCACAGGAGTTGCAGGTTGGAGGATGCGGAGAACACTGAATTCATTGCTGGATGTGTTGGGTTGGAAGGGCTAATTGTGTATTTGAGGGCAGAAGTCTAGGCCCAACCCTGAAATGGCTCCAAAATTCTGCTCTTTTGGTGAAATGATCGACCTAATAGGTTCCAGACAAGATAGCAGTGGGTATTTCAGAGGCAAACACCCCCAAACAGGGCTGTGTTCTGAAGAATGCAATTTTGAGCCAAGTGTATGTCACTTCAGGTAGGTGAATCCACAGACAATATCATCTCACCCTTTTACGACATGCTATTGAATAAACCCCACTGGCCCTTCGCTCACAGCGTCTGTGTCTCTCTTCCTCATATTTTCTCCAAAGTCCGTGGTTTTCAGGCACAGGTCGATTTGAATCCCCTGTAAGATCTTAGGGAAAGTAGAATAATTTAAAATCACCTGACAGATGGAAGATGTGAGTCGTAGCCTTCTTGGTGCCTAAAACATGATATTTGTCCTGTACCTCTTTTTCCTTCTCCTAGACCAGATGTGAAATGGTTTTGTGAAACACAAGCTCTTTTCTTTTCTTTTTTTTTTTTTTTTTTTTTTTTGAGACAGGGTCTCGCTTTGTGGTTCAGGCTGGCCCTGAGCTCAGCCTCCAACTCACATCACAGCAATCCTCCTGCCTCTGCCTCCCAAGTGCTGGGATTACAGGCGTGAGCCACCACGCCTGGCACTGTGGTATGTGGTACTGGTTGCTGCTGGGGTGAGTCTCCACACCCAGTATTGTATGTGGTTACCGGGGATTGAACCCAGGCCTTTGCGTTTGTAAGATAGGCATCCGAACCACTGAGCTAAATCCCCAGCCCCAACACAAGCTCTTTTCAAATGTAAATCATAACATATTTCCTGAAGTACATGCAAGGCCAAAGAGCTTTCTGATTTTCACTTTTGCTATGGGAAAACATGAAACTATATAAAAAATAATAATAAGATGCTAATGGACCAATCAATCACCTTCATAAATTAGCAATTCACAGCCGATGAAGTGTAACTTACCATTAGCCCAACACACCCCAAAACTTCACTCACAGGTTCACAACTCAGGAGAGTGCTCACCCCATCCATCGCATCTCTCTGTCCCCACTATTGCAGGATGGGCCACCATCTCTGAAGCCAGCCTAACTTCATTTCTTCCTAATCCAACTCCAACACCCACTTTACCATACCTCAGGTAGTTCTGTCAACACTGCTGTTTCTTCATGTCCCAGAACTCCTTAATAATTTAGGTCTGGTCATGTTATGAAGCTGAGCCTTCTAGCTCTCCAGACACCTCAAGAACCCCAGAGAGCTCCAGATTATGACCTAAGCGTTTATTTACCCTTTGAGCACTGAAGTCAGAGCCCGGGCCAGCTCCGTCCTGGTACTAGGTCCAATTCTAAGAAAGCTTTCAGTTTCCTAAAGGTTCTTCAGCCCCTGTCCTGAGTGTCCCTCCCTGATTGGCTACTTGCTCCAAGGCTGGGCCCTGGCGGCCCCGCCCACCCAGCGTGGTTTGGGTGGGACTCCCCACCTAACCATGTGGCCTGACCAGGAGACCAAAGAAAAATTTAGGTCATGGCGGGGTCACACAAGATGAACCTGGCTGAGGCCTTGGCCTTAGGGTCTGAATGGAGGCACCTGTGTTTTGGGATCCTCTACGCGCCACACCCCGGGATGCTCTTCAGCCGCATCCCGCTGCGGTACGCCATCCTGGTGAGAGGGCGCCCGGCCGCTGGCCCAGACCCCGCGCCCACCCCGGGTGCGCCCGCGGGCGCCCGGCCAACCTTCCCTTCCTTCCCCGCAGATGCAGATGCGCTTTGATGGGCGCCTGGGCTTCCCAGGCGGCTTCGTGGACTCCCAGGACAGCACCCTGGAGGACGGGCTGAACCGAGAGCTGCTGGGGAAGCTGGGCGAGGCCGTCTCGGCCTTCAGAGTGGAGCGCGCCGACTACCGCAGCTCCCACGCCGAGGACACCTCGCACGTCGTGGCGCACTACTATGCCAAGCAGCTGACGCTAGAGCAGCTGGAGGCGGTGGAGGCCGGAGCCCCGAGAGCCAAGGACCACGGGCTGGAGGTGGGGCCGGCCAGGGACCCGCGGGTCCAGGCTCCCTCCTCACGCCTGGGGTTCCCTCCAAGCAAAGCCTCCCTAGTCGTGCTCCCTAGAAGGAGGTCGCGGCCCCCAGACCTTGCAGCCTTCCTTCTATTTAGGAGCCTCAGAGATCTTCCTAGAACACACTCACCCTAGGCTCTCTGCTAATCCATTTGCTAATGTCCTAATGACCAAACATGATACCTTTACCTTTGGGTCTCTATTATTCTTAAGTAGAAAATATGTCCTGGATACTTAAGGCTGGGGGAAATAGACAGATTGGGTGTGAAGTTGGCTCCATAACTTTGACACATGTCAAAATCGTTGGTAGGGGAGGAGCTTATAAAACTACTGCTGACCTCTTTGGTGGCACACGTACTGAAATAGGGATTCTGAGCCGCACTCAGTTACGGGTAGGGGAGCAGAATGGGAAGACAAACTGGGAATCTCTGTTCTTCATGCTTTTCTCAGTGGTGCTGGTATAGCCGGTGTGAACTCCACATTTCAGCTCCAGAGGCCTCGGGCCTTTCTTGCATCCTAGAGGAGTCACCACGGGTTTTAGGGAGCATTTATACAGCATTTATGGAACTGGGAAGCACATCCTGGGTCATTTACCTGTACAGGGTTGGGCCTGTGATCCCTGGACAGGTTTGATCCTTGGGGATGGTTCTGCTGGCTCTTGAGGGGGATAAACCCTCTGTTCTTGAAAGACCTTGCTAAAAAGAGAACTGTGTCCTGACTGCTTCCTTTCACAGGTGCTGGGCCTGGTGCGGGTGCCCCTGTACACCCTGCGGGACGGTGTGGGAGGCCTTCCTGCCTTCCTGGAAAATTCCTTCATTGGCGCTGCCCGGGAGCAGCTACTGGAAGCTCTCCAGGAACTGGGACTCGTGGAACGGGCCTTTGTCTTGAATTTCACAAGCCGTCGCCTCAAGCAACCTTCTGTAAACTCGTAGAGCCTGAGATGAGTGCTTTGATTCTGGGAGGATGAGAAGGAAAGCAGGTCTTCTGGGCCTGAGGACAAATGATAGCAGATTAAAAGAAGTTGATCCTGATGTGTCAGCATGATTGGAATAAGAAATGCCTGGTAGAACTGCAAAGTGCACCTTTGGGAGGTGTAGGTGTGTCATGGGGGTATCACTCGGTACTGTGCGTGGTCCCTGGTCCCTTGTTCTCCAGTGCTGTTCCCTTCTCAGTGCTGAAGTGAGCAACTTTTTTTTTTTTAGGTTGGTCTTGCTTTGTGGTTCAGGCTGGCCCTGAGCTCAGCCTCAAACTCACATCACAGCAATCCTCCTGCCTCTGCCTCGAGGGCTGGGATTACAGATGTGAGCCACCATGCCTGGCACTGTGGTAAGTGGTACTGATTGGGTGGCTGTGATTACTGAGTGGGTGTGAGTCTCCACACCCAGTATTATTGTATGTGGTTACTGGGGATTGAACCCGGGCCCTTCTGCTTGCATCACAGACACCGGAACCACTGAGCTAAATCTCCGGCCCCCACCAGTATATAGTTTTTATTTGTTTGTTCAAATTAGAATCTAAATCCAAAACACTTGGGATCAAGAGATCTTTGAAATAAAAGGATCCATGGAGCCTTTACAGATTCTAGCCAAGAAAAAGATAAAAGCGAGGTCTATGACAAGTTCCCACCAGTAGGAGGGCTACAAGGTAACAGTTGAAAAATGCTAGACCTAGAACTACAAGCATTTTTATCAACTTTGAGCAGCAGCAAAAAAACAAAACAAAACAAAACAAAAAACAAAAAAAAACCCCACACAAACAAACACACTTACATTAAACCTGCACAGGCAACAGATAAAAGGGGAAGGGTCCCGTGAAGCTGGGAACGCTTGGTGACAGGAGAAGAAGTCTTTTCTACTCCCTGATTGGTGGAGCTCTGAGCCAGCTGTAATCGTTGCCTCCCAGGCGAGGGGACTCAAGGTCTCCGCCTGAGTTTAGACACAAAGAGCACACTCTTCCATTTGGAGTGAAGCTGTTGAATGACCAGCTTCTCCCATTGATCCTCAGGTTTTGTAACTAAGCTTAGGACCTTTCTGAATTTTTCTCTTAGTTTCAGTTATGTCCCATGAATCCCTTTTAATATAACTTCTGTCTTCCCTCTTATAATTCATTAATTGAAGAAACCATGCCACTAGTACCATAAACTTTCTTTCTTGCTGAGTCACACATTATTTTTTAAAGCAAACATCTTTTCTGTCAGCTCACTCACAGGAAAATTGTGAGGATAATATAGAACTCCCTTATATTCCAACCAATTTCTCCAAATCTGACATAGTGGTTAGTGGCCTACAAGTATGAGCCAGTCCTGATATATTATTATTAACTAAAGTTCATGTTTTATTCAGATTTCCTTAGTCAATGTCCTTTTTCTGCTCCAAGATGCCACATTTCATTTTATTGCTGAAGTTTTAAATGGCAACCCTTTCTCAGTAATTTCAGGACTGCTGTCTGAACAGTGTATTCCTCCCACAATTCATGTGTTGGAATTCCAACCTCCTGTTGGTATTTGGTGTTGGGGTGTTGGGTGGTTACTACATTAAAGGGTGAAGCCTTCATGAACAGGTCTGTGACTTTATAAGTGAGATCCCAGAAGGCCTCCAAGCAGCAAGATAGTTTTCTATGAATTAGGAACTGGACACTCAGTGGACACTAATTCTACAAACCTTTGTAGAAATATGAAAAATTACAGGAAAAATATAACTCCCACACTGTTAGATGTCAGATTGCTGAGTTCAGGGCCTTACATCATTGAGGAGTATAGTCATCATGCAAAGGAAAAAGTTAGGAGATTTTAGAAATGAGAATAGCTCTTGGATTTCCAATAGGGATTCCAAGTGGGTGGCCACTGACACTCTTTGTCAGGGATAATTTATTCAGCAAAATTACAATATTGGTACAACATGGGTCAAACTACATTCATCCTGCTGATCCAATAGGAAATGAGTCACATAGCAAGGGCATGTAGAAAGATCAAAGAGAGTGCTTGGAGGGCTGGGGATTTAGCTCAGTGGTTCCGGCACTTGTCTTACAAGTGCAGGGACCCGGGTTCGAGTCCCGATTAACCACATACCATACTGGCTGTGGAGACTCACGCCCAGCAGCAGTCAGTACCACAGACCACAGTGCTGGGTGTGGTGGCTCACACCTGTAATCCCAGCACTCAGGAGGCAGAGGCAGGAGGATTGCTGTGATGTGAGTTTGAGGCTGAACTCAGTGCCAGCCTGAACCACAAAGCGAGACCCTGTCTCAAAAAAAAAAAAAAAAAAAGTGCTTGGAAAAGAAGGAGAGTAGGTGTCCAAATATTCTGGTCACCTCTCTATGCATCTGATATCTCTCTTGGTCTCCTGGACCAGGTGATGCTAATTGTAGTTGCTGTTTGTCTCTGGGAAGCCATGCAGGACTGTATTGCTTTGTTGTCCTGAGACTTGGCTCTCTTCAGATTTGCCGGCAGCCCTCATTCCGATGTCTGGTGTGGTGGGTGTAGTGTGGGGTGTGTGTGTGTGTGTGTGTGTGTGTGTGTGTGTGTGTGTGTGCATGTGCGCTAACTTCCTTGAGAGCCCAATTCCTCTGATTGTATATTAATTTAAATTTAACTTAGCTGTCTATAATCCCTTGATCTGTCTCAAACTTCCAAGCCTCCACAACTATGAGGAAAAAAAATTGTAGTTGTTTATAAATCATCTAAATATAGTTTAGTATTTTAGAACTGAAGTTAATAGCATCAAAAATGATCATGTGCACCAGGAAATGTACCTTTTCCGTTCAATCACCATTGTTGTTTTGGACAAAGGTGGGGCTGCTTACTGGTAGCTGTGGAATGGACACCCCCAAACACCATGGAAGAACAGTATATGTGATGGGAAACTAGGGAATGATCATGTTTCTGTATATCAGACCATAATAGAATTCAAAATGAATCAAGTCAGGTGGCTAATGGATGTGACTGTATTCTCCAAAAAAGAGCTGTTCCTTAAAAGTAAGAAAACAGACATTCATCATGATATGCAAATTTGAAACAGAACCATCCTCAACGTCCATTAGCTGTTATGGACCCGCTCTGTGCATCTGCCCATTATCTACCCCTTAGATACACTTTGTCACGTGTCAATTTTTTTGTGTAACTCTCATTGCAATTTTAAATTGTAGGCATTAATTTTTTATAATTTGATATGCCATGTATGTATTCATCTTTGCATCATTTTGAGTAATGCAGCTATAAACTGTGTAGAGATTTTTAGAACATTCTAATTCATTTTATGCATGTTTTTGCAAATTTAGTTCCGTGAAAATGCACATTGTAAGGTTGATTTTGAGTGTAAGCATTGTCCATGGACATACAAATGCTGAAAGTTCAACAAAAGGAAGAGATGTCCTCTGCCTACATTTGCATTTGTGATACAAAATTATTTGAGATTTCAGCTCTTTGGGAAACTATATGCAGTGACAACCCACTGCAGTTTTAGATCAACTTCATCAAAAGATTACCAGGTAACTCATATTGTTATAAAACTGGGTATAAACAATTGCCAACCATAGTACTATGCATTTCTACACTTAACATTTCTTAGTGTCCATAAATATTATATTAATGCAAGTCTTGTTGCTATATGAGTGCCTATGTTAATGAAACTTAAGTATGTTCATCAAGAACAGTGTCAGACACTTGTATTTACAACACTCTGGAGGCGGAGGTAGGAGGCTGACTAAGGCCAACTTGGACTGAATAGTAAGTTCATAGTCAACCTGGACCATACTTTTTGAGACTTTATCTCAAAAAAACCTAAATAAGCAGAAAGATAGATAGAGAATGAGAGCTAGATGGGCAGCTAGAGATGATAGATAGATAGATAGATAGAGGATAGACAGTCAGATAGATAAGATGGGGTTGGAAACGTAGCTCAGCAGTAGAGCATTTGTCTAGTGTGTGTGAGGCTCTGGGTTCAAGCCTCAGCACGGCCAGGTAAAAAATGTTACCTCTGCCTATTATATTGTACAAAGTATCCTCAAAGGTTTTTCTTTTTTTAATTATATTTTTATTTTTCTTGGCTAAATTCTCTTTAAAAATGAAGAAAAATCTTTTAAAGAACATTTTAACTATTTTAAAGCGTATTTTGATCTTTCCAGACTTCAGGGATTTTGATCAGTCATAATTTCAACATTTGACATTATAACACTCAGGATTCTGTCTTTCAGGATTATGACCCAAAACCATTCATAGGAGGTGGTTTCTTTTTCACCTGGATATACATTACACTGGTTGTCTTTTTGTGACTTCAGCAGCTATTTATGATTATCCCTAGTATTCATTAAACTTTAAAAATGTTAAATCCTTATCAGCGTAGTCCTTCTTTAATTAGTAGGTATACTTTCATAGACTACAGAAAAAAATACATTCTTATTTTCTTCATTATTTTTTTAATGATGAATTAGTTCTCTAGCACCCTCCAAGGCTGGCCACCAAAGGTATTTTTGTCTTTGAAGACCATTATGAACTTGGAGTAGCTCTTCAGCATGTGGCTCAGCCTCTATCTCTAACCCTGCTACCAGCAGTTTGCTTCAGCAAAGTTAGGGTTGGGGTGGGCGTGAGGCTGGGGACAGAGAGAAATTGGAAAGACATAGTCAGGTGGCGGAGGCATTTGAGCAGCTTCCATATTAATTCATCTGGAACAAAGTATTGGTCTCCAAAGTCACTAATTTGTACATCTCTGTTATCTAGTATCTATCTATCTATCTAATTTGTAATTACTCATTGCCTCAGAAATGCCTGAACCCATTTTTAATCCTCTCCTCAGCAATCAGAAAAAACACAGGGGGTCCTGTTCTGAAAAGGGGAATGTCTGACCCTAGATATTTAAAGGCAGCACAATGGAGTGAAACGAAGTCATCCAGGAATGCTGGGGTAGAGCGATGCCACTGGTTCTCTTACCACCCACAAGGATTCTGATTCAGGTGGTCCAGGCTGAGACTCTGTAATTGGCAGATGTTACAAGCTTAAGATTACTCTTTGCAAAGACCCTAATGTTTAGACAGTGCTGTCCCAGCCTCCTAGAACTGAAGCATGCTAAGGCAGTCGTGTCACCCCTCCGTCCTCATCATCACTGTGGTCCAGCTGCCTGACGTTAGCGATGGCGTCTCTGCCCCGCTGCTCAGAGGATTAGCCTGGGAGAGATGATGCCGGGACCGTCTCCTGTCCCCTCAGGATGCCGAGGCCTGCTGAGTGCACTGAGTCTCAGACCCTGGACCTTCACCATAAGTCACAGTACCGAGGCCCCACACTAAACCCCAAGAATGGTGACATCCGTCGTGTGCCTGGTACGTTCTCCTTTACATCTCAGCATCTTGGCAGGTTGGTACCCTTTCATTTAAAAGATGAGCAACTGGGGCCCTGCGGGAGCTGAGTTCTGAGAGCCCAGGCCTGTCAGGTGCGGGCTGGGCTCGGTCCTGTCGTGGACAGTCGCTCACAGGCTGGCATTTCACGCCCCGCCCTCTCACGCAGCAAACCTCCCTTCCCTTGGTGGAATCAACAGACTGTTGGTTTGCGGAATGTTCCAGATTGAGGAAGCGCAGTTGGGTGAGGGATTAAAAGGCCCACTGAGCCCCACTCTGCAGTAGAGTAGCCATCTGTTCCCTTCCCCATCCGCAAGTAGGGGTCTGAGGGCATCTCAATTTACCTTCAAACACCTTGGGAAACCTAGAGGACTTCTATCTCCCATCCCTCCTCACTCTCACTTTCTTTGCAGTTTCACCCGTTCATTTCCTCCCGTTTCCCAGACAACCCCAGGTCTCCTGTAACTTCAGTAACACCAAATCCCCCGCCGGCCCCTCAACCACACCAATCCTATAAGTAAATCCCATCTCTTCTGTCCTCCACCACTGCCCTGGGACAGGACGGCCTCTGAAGGCAAAATTGCCTATGTCCCAGGCTCTTTGCTTTTGCATAACCCAGAGTAAACGAAGTGCAGTTTCTACGTTGTTGCAATTAAACCCTGTTCAGGTTACAAAGTCTACGCTCCCAGGTCTGCAGAGCACCGTGAATTCCTGCTGACTCTAGAGTGAATTCCTGCTGACTCTAGACTATCCGTGAGCTTTTATCTACTAGCAGCCTTCACAGTCCAGGACTCTGGCTTCACCTTCAGCTCCGCCCTCGAGAAAGGCCCAACTGCCAGAGGTTTTCAAGTTCCCAAGAGTCAAGGAGCTCCGGGAGCGAAAGCCCCACCCGGCTGCCGACCGGCGCTCCTGCCGCAATGCTCCGCCCCCCGCACCTCGGTCCCGCCCCAAATGTCTTCAGGGATTGGCCCGGGCAGCTCGCCCAGCCCCACATTGGCCAGTGTTGGACCCGCGGAACACGTGGGCGTCCGGACTGGGAGGGAGCGGTCTCAGCCATGGCCGGGGGCAGGAAGTTGGGGCTGGCCGAGGCCCTGGCCCTGGGGCCCGGCTGGCGGCACGCCTGTCACGCGCTGCTCTACGCGCCGGACCCCGGGATGCTCTTCGGCCGCATCCCGCTGCGGTACGCCATCCTGGTGAGAGGGCGCCCGGCCGCTGGCCCAGACCCCGCGCCCACCCCGGGTGCTCCCGCGGGCGCCCGGCCAACCTTCCCTTCCTTCCCTGCAGATGCAGATGCGCTTTGATGGGCGCCTGGGCTTCCCAGGCGGCTTCGTGGACTCCCAGGACAGCACCCTGGAGGACGGGCTGAACCGTGAATTGCGCGAGGAGCTGGGCGAGGCGGTCTCGGCCTTCAGCGTGGAGCGCGCCGACTACCGCAGCTCCCACGCGGGGGCCAGGCCGCGCGTCGTGGCGCACTTCTATGCCAAGCAGCTGACGCTCGAGCAGCTGGAGGCGGTGGAGGCCGGAGCCCCGAGAGCCAAGGACCACGGGCTGGAGGTGGGGCCGCCCGTGCCCAGGCTCCCTCCTCACGCCCTGGGTTCTCTCTCCCGGGAGAGCCCTCGGAGGTCGAAGCCCACCTTGCAGCCTTTAGCAGTTGTTGGCGTCTTAATCATTTTCAGTCTGGATAATAATGCCAACCTGGTCTCCCTGGGGAGTGCACTCATTCCCTACTTTACTGGCCTCCAAATCTTTATAGAACATACTCACCCTACGCTCTCTGCTCATCTCTGTTGAAATATCATAGTGGACAGGCAGGGCAACCCATGTCCTTAATTTATGACCCAGTTTATCTTGGGTAGAAAATAGGTCCCAAATACTTCTGACTAGGGGAGTAGGGAGACAGATTATGTGTGGAAGTGATTTTCAAGTTTTGGCAAGAATTGGAGTCGTGGGCGGGGGATGTCTTAAAGATCAACTACTGTGCTCTCTTTGGTAGCTCGTAAACTAAAATAGTAGTTGGAACTACTGCTCCATTGGCCGGTTAGGGAGTAGGATGGGAGAAACCTAAGAATTCTGTTTTTCATGCATTTCCAAGTGATTCTGGTAGAGCTCCTATGAGGTCCACATTTCAGAACCACAGACTTGGGCCTTCCTGCACTGGTGGCAGGAGCCATGAGAGGTTTCAGGGAGGGATGTTCTCATCTGGCTGCATGAGGATGGACCTGCTTAGCCTCGCTGGAATGTGAGCCTAGGCCGTGTTATGCTTGCTTTGGGGAAGTTAAGACCTTTAGAGGAATCCTTTACAGAGGACTGAGGTAACCTGAGGAGCTACTTGGAATCCCAATGCCTGCTGTCTCCTTCCTTTCACAGGTGCTGGGCCTGGTGCGGGTGCCCCTGTACACCCTGCGGGACGGTGTGGGAGGCCTTCCTGCCTTCCTGGAAAATTCCTTCATTGGCGCTGCCCGGGAGCAGCTACTAGAAGCTCTCCAGGACTTGGGACTCCTAGAATCTGGCTCTGTCCCGGGCCTTAAGGCTCCAGTTCATCAGTCGAAGCGACCCTAGAACCTATAGACTCCGAAAAACTTGAGTCCAGGCCCTCGGCGTGGGAGTGCGGTGGGCTTCCATTTGGCCTGGGAGATGGTAGATGATAATGCATTACACGTGGGAGATGGGTGTGCCATATGTTGTGGACAGAGGGGTCTCCCAACCACCTTATGGCCTCAGGCAGAGATCCAAAGCTCAGCCCAGAGGCCCTGGCAGAGTTTCAGACTGCTTCCTCTGTACATGTGCACACAGTGTAGAACCCTGTGTACAAACATGTCTAATTGGTGACTGCACACAGTTTAACATGCCTCCTTCCCCAGCATGTCTAGTTTAACCCGGAAGTGGCAGTTGTCATGCCTGCCTTGTCACCATCTTGTCTTCCTGGGGTGGAGTTTCTGAAGCAAAGTAGCATCTCTTCCCCCTGCCCTTCTATCCTTTCCCCTGACTATTCTGCAGGGTCTGGCCCTGTCCGTGCTTGTTGGGAAGAAGAGCAGCAGCGGATCCTCTGTGCCTAACAGTGCTCCACCCTTACCTGAGGGTTCACTCAAAGGTGGGCCCCCGAAAGTAGGAGGACGTCCTGACCAATCCTCCCTCCCATCCTTATCTTCCCTAAGATGTTAGCATCAGTAGGTGGCAAGGTCTTCATGGACCTGAGGCTTGTGAGTCCTGGCACCTCTGTTCTGTGACTTTGCCCTTGAGATGCCCTGGTCTCTGGGGAATCAGAAAGGCTCTGCTCAGCCCCTGCTCACCCTGCTCGACTGGACCTCCATGCTGTCCAGTGTTTTTAGCAGGTATTGGTTGTGCACCCAGTAAGTGCCAAGTCCAATAAAAGGTATAGAGAGAGGGTGGCCGAGCCCTTTCTCTTTAAGACTCCACAGCAGAGTGGTGGGCAAACAGTTCTTAAAGGCCAGACAGTAAATACTATAGGTCTGTGCGCCACGTGGTTTTTGTGGCAACACCTTAACTTTGTCATGTCATAACTACCTGTGCAGTATGTAAATTAATTTGTGTTACTGTGTCCCATTGAAACCCTAGTTGAAAAAAAAAAAAAAAAAGATGACTAGCATCTGGACTATAGTCTCCTAAAGCCGGCTATAGAGGGGAAATTAAGATTAATAATAATTATTATGCCTGTTTACTTCTTAATTTGTTATGAGGAAATAAATAAGTTGACATGGGACTGGTTTAATATTTTTAATTTTTAGATGGGCCTGTCTGGAAGGGCTCTTCTGAGAACAGTTCAGCTGAAGAACAAGAAGTAGTCAGTGAGGGGTATAGAAGAGAAAAGAATGTGTAAAAGCTCTAAGGTGGGAAGAATATTGGCAAAGAAATCGACATGGGGAGATACAACCATATTAGCATATTTCAGTATTTTGTAGATCAGAAATTTTCATAGAGTCCAGCTGGATAGTTGTTTCTTACAGCTGTGGTGCAGATCCTTTGAAAAGTCCAGGTGGCAACAAGCTGGAAGGTGAGGCCTGTCACCTTGGTAGGATGCCTGCATGGCTGCATGGCTTCCTGGCTGGGCTGCATGGAGAAAAGCTCCTATACTGTGGTCTCACCAACCTGTTGATCTAGGATGATGAAATTCCTACAGAACTCTGGCTTCCCAAAAAACATGCTTTCAGATATAAACTGAAAGCCTTCTGATCTGGCCTCAGAAATTACAGGGTGACTTTTGCCACACTCGGCTGGTCAAAAAGTCATGTACGGTCATCCAAGACTCAAGGATAGGAGAAATAAACTCCCATTTCTTCCTAGGGTAGTGAATTGTGGGACAGAGAACAGGCAAAGAATCGATAGCCAAGTGTGACTGACTGGAGTATGGTCTAGAAGTGGGAAGCTGCTTTGGTTCCTACAGGAGAACATGGTGACCTGGCCCAGGATAGGGACAGTGGAGATGGGCAGAAAGGGACTTGGGAGAGAGAGGTCATGGTGGCGACACAAGATGGGCTGGGTGTGGGACGAGCGATGTGAGGAGGAGGAGTCAGGTGATTTTTCTAAATCTGGGATTAAGAGACTCGTCGGTGGAGGAAAGGCTGATGAATAGGAAACAAAATTTGAAGGGGGCAGTTGAAGGTAGACAATCAGGATACCTGGTGATGAATTTGTCAGTGGTCTGTGTACAAACTGCCATGAGGTCACTACAGAGGGAAGAGAGAAGGCAGCCCATCGGGACCTTGAGGAAGCAACCCCCAAAGTGAGCAGAGGGGCAGGAGAAGAGAACTAGAGAGGAAGCTGCTGCAAGGTGGGGAGGACTTCAGTGAACAAGGAGAGACAGTCCGCTGGCTTTATTAGAATGAGGTTTTTGATGACTGCTGGGAGTGAATGGAGGCCAGACTTGGTTATATAAATGGGATAGAGTGGGGTAGATATGTAAAAAATTGGTCCTTAAAGGACCATGATGTGATCACTGGAGAAGGCTCAAGGCCAAGAGCAGTGTGACTGGTGGGAGATTACACTCATTCATGAGGTGCAGTGTCACCATGGAGAGTGAAAAGGGAGGGGGGAGGGGAGGGGTGTTATTGACGGGAACAGTCTGAGAAAAGGAGGACAGGAGCTTGGATAGGAGGAGAGGACCCAGGAGGAGAGGCAGGGAGGCAGGGGAAGAGGGTGAGGGCGGTGACATGAATGGCAGAATGAGGGAGGCGATTGAGAGCATCAGCTGGTGGGGATGATGTTCTCACATAGTCTGAAAATGCAAGCTGATTAAACACAGCAGAGGTACACGTCGAGTGTGAGCGGGTCGGTGGAGAGAAGGAATCCAGACCTCAGCTGTGAGCTGCGATGGGACCGTGCACACACATTTCCCCTCGCTGGTGTTCAGAGACTTCGATGGAGACACTGCAGAGGGAATTTTGTAGTGGATGACAAGGCCTGCAGAGAGGTATGAAGCTGTTCAGACAACACAGCAGGAAGTAAACTAACAGGCTGTGGAATCAAAGGTTTACGATTTCCATGATGGGAAATAAGATGACAGTTGAGTTTGGCATGATTAGCAAATTAGAAGTCTTGATGGGATAGAGGGTCCAGCGTGAGGGCGGGGTGGGGAGAGGAGGCTGATCTAAGCCACAGAGGAATGTTTTGGATGTTGAGAGGTGGAGCAAGACAGAGTCAAGGGAGGAGGGCTGGGGAGGGCCAGGGGACAAGCTGCAGAGGACGAGCTCCGGGCTGCTGAGGACAGAGGGCGGCCAGAGGGCCGGGTGTGCAGCAAGTGGGAGCTGAGGCCCCAGACCGGCAGGTGCTGAGGATGTGGTGTGAACCAGGGCCACGTCCTTGGGGAGGAGGAGAAGGCACCACAGTGCCAGTGGCAGTGCCAGGAGGGACCAGGAGAGGTGCCCACATCAGGACATGGCTCCCTAAGAGAGGGAACTTGAAGAACCTCCATGGCCCCATGGCTGCTCCTGCAATTCGGGGTTGGGGTGCACAGTTGGCAGCCACTGTAGAGATCAGCAGATTCCTGGGAGAGCTCACGACAGCCTCTGGGACCGAACCTCGCTCTGGCCTCTGCCCCCCAGGCTCTAGAGTAGACTCTGAGTGAGAAGCTGAGCAGTGTGCTTGACTCACTCGGACCCCGGTCGGCTCTGCAGGGAGGTGGGAGCTGAGGGGGATGAGGTGCCGCTCACAGACCTCAGCTCGGATCCGTCCTGGGCCATGCTGGCCCGCACTCATCCTCAATGCTCCCCTCGCTCCTCCCTCGGGAACCAGTTCTTTGACCTCTTCACAGTCCTCCCCTCATTGCCCTGGACCCTCCATCACGCGGACTCTGCCACCTGCGGGAAGTTTGCTTCCCACTGTTCAAAGTTGTAGCATTCCCTCATTTTTCTTGGTGTGTGCAGCTGGGAGGGGCAGGGGTCCACGCCTTCCCTGCATTATCCAACAGACTCACCCCGCAGGCAGCCGTCCTGACAGCGGAGGTGGCTCTGTGGTTTGTGTTCACTTTACCTGGTGGGCAGAGACTCTGTGGTTGTGTTCCTTTTGCTGGGCGGGCAGAGGGGGCGGGCACGCTCAGCCTCTGCGTTCCTCTCCCCGCCATTCCCATCCTGCCAAGGGATGAGTGAGCGCGGGCGCCTGGGGCTCAGGCCAGGCCTGGCCCTGATAAGTGGGTGGAGGGAAACAGCAGGCGCCTGTGGGCCCGCTCCCCGCTCCCTTGTGAGGCCTCTCGGGCCAGCGCTGACCTCCTTCCCTTATCTGAAGCAGAAGCTGTGATTCCCGGGGCGGGGTTAATGGGGGCCACCGGGATGAGCTCGGGGAGATGCAGCCCGCGCTGTGTCAGCCCAGGGGCCCGGGGCCTTCCTGCTTCTTCGTGTGGGTCGAGTCTTGGGAGGTGAGAGGCTCAGCTGCGTCCCCACCGATACGCAGATCTGCTTCTGTCCGCGTAACTGGCGGCGTGTTTCCGCGCTCAGCCTTGTATTTTGCCCGGAGTCTGCGGGGTCCGGTGTGGAATTAACACTCCGGGGTTTATCTCATCCTGAGCCAGAATCCTTCCTGACGTATCAGCTTGCTGACAAGAGCTGTTTCTGCTCTGACACATCCGAGGAAGGAGTGAGTGTCTCCTCCCCACTCTAATGGCGCTGGGGCTCCGGGCATGGGGAGGCTAGGTGAAGTAGACAGGCCAAGCAGGACGGAGATTTTCTACGAGTTTTACTTTCTTGCTCAGAAAACATTCAAATTTTATACCTGTGAAAGATAGGCGAGCAGGGAGCCATAACGGCAAAAATGAGGGAAGCAGCGTTTCATTTGTGGTGAGGTTCACACTTAACCCAAAATGAAGGTCAAATGACAAGAGGGGGGATCGCAGCGTGTGGGGACAGGAGAGTAGGGAGGAACACAATGTGTTCAGCGCATAAGTGAGACATGGGGTGGAGGGAAGATAGGAACTGTCCCCATCAATTCCAGACCAAACCCCCGCTTCCAGCGGAGGCCTCCTCCTCGGTCCTCCTACTTCCCTTGTGTCTGAGTCACCTTTCTTGCTCTGACACAAAATGCCCAAAACCCAAGTTAAAGGAAGAAAGGTTTGTTTGGCTGATAGTTCGTAGAGGTTTCAGTTTGTAGGCAGCTGGCTCCAAGCGTGCAAGGCATGGCAGAGGGGCATCGCAGAGGAGAAGCAGTCCATGGCAAAGCAGGTCAGGCAGAAGGCAGCCCGCAGAGGGCACGTGACTGATGATGGGCAGTGACCCTTTTTCTGTCTCTCTTATCCAGGCTACCTGCCCCTAGGCCAGTTAGAACTCACCCAGGGTGTGACACCCTCCATCCTACCCAGAGCTATGCCAAGTCAACAAATGGACAGGTTCGGTAGTCACCTACCTTCGATCCCAGAATCACACACTCCAGACCCAGCCACCTCCAAAAGGGCCCCACCTATGACACCTGAGGCTTTGGGGGGAACATCTAGACACAAATTGTGACACCTTGTGACTGGCTAGAAGTGGCACTTCATGGTCCCTTCAGTGGTGGCTACCGTCTGGCTGAGGCTTCAGCGCAGAGGTGGAACCTTCCCACTGGCCCACTTCTCACTCCTGAAGGGTGGCAGTGGCGCCAGGTCACACAGAATGGCTTAAATCACACAGGGAAGCTCTTTGCCAGTCAGCTAAAGGGCTGGAGGGCGTCTGCAGTCTACATTTCTCACACACGTAGCTCACCCTGATGCACACAGGCAAACCCAAGCCCCATTCGTGCCCCTCTCCATGGGTCTTTCCTGCTGACATACTGACAGAGAGATTTCCTTCCACACAGGGTGACAAGCCCTGGGTGAGCTTCCCATATGTTACCAATGGCTGGAGAAAGCAGGACTGCTGTCCCCACGTGCCAGTGCCAGCCCTCTCAGCACACCTCATGATTTCCAGCACCCTGGAATCCAGAGCCAATTCAGGGCATGGACTGAGGCAAAGGCCTGCTAAATGGGGAGGCCGACAGGTGAATGGCCTTGGGTTTGAGAGCCCACGAGTGGCAGGCTTCCCTTCAGTTAACGTCAGTCAGCAGAAGGAGCAATGTTAGATCTGCTCCAAAAACACTGTGGGCAATCCAAGGGAGATGAGCTCTGGGTGTAAAAGGTGAAGAACGTGATCTGGATGATTTAACCCAGGGCATGGGTGCAGTGTGCTCAAGGGAGGCTGAGGAAAGCCAGTGCTCTGAAATGAGAAGCAATAAGAGATAAACCAAGGGAAGGGCTTACAGGGGCAGATCTGTTAGGGAACTTAACAATATCCTAGATGAACAAAGCATATCAACAATATCAGGAAGAGGTTCCAATGTAGGAAAATCCTAGCATCCTAAGAAAAAGTACAGAATAAAGGATGGAACCAGAAGATATACAGTGGATATGGAGCTCAGTGTATTCACAACTCAGAGTATTATTAATTGAAGGACTAGAAGCATTAAGAGGGTGGATTTTTGTAAAATGAACAGTGTTTTAGAGTGACCAAGGAAAATCCTTCATAAAATAAAAGGACCTACACCTGAGGGTTGGTGCGAGTCAATGCTGGGGACAAGGGCAAAGACAAGGAGCACCTTAGCATGTTTTCATTTCAAAGACATTTGTGAGAAGTAAAAATTAGACTCTGAGCATACTAACATCATTGTGAAAGCATGGATCTTATTACTATGCTACCTGGAAAATGTATGTGCTTCTTAGCAACGTACAGTGGGATTCACAATAAAGAAATGACCATGGGAAAATTGTGTACGTAATCAGGGAGCTGGTTGTGAGTTGTGGCCTCTATGATATGCCCATGGAATGATAAGTGATTGTATGGAGGATGGCTGTCAAACAATATAAATGATTCCAGTTGAAAGAAAATAGGCATGATGTAAAAATAATGATTAATTTGATAAATATGCCAGTCACAAAACCCCAGGTCATTCCTTTGGTGGATAATAAGGAAGAAGAGAAAGCATCATACACAATGCTAATTTTTCTGGGGAAAGAAAATGGATCATAAAGAAAATGGATCATAATTGCTTCAGAAGTTGCTATGTCTCCGAGTCTAGAAAAATCATGACATTTTATTATTTTAAGGAGCATGCTCAAGCAGTATTGTTCTGGCTGAACATCAGAAGATAAGCAAAGAATGCTAGGTGGTTGCAGTAAAAAAGCAAAGAGCTATCATAACATTAACATTAAGGTTCAGCTTTCAAAGCATTATGATTCTTAGTTGTTCAGGGGCACCACAATGATTGCAGAATTATGAATGTTGGAGTACATATGGCAAGTCTATTGGAAATGCAGGAGGAAATCCACTGCATAGTATCAGGAAGGTTTAAATATATTTTCTTCAATGCTTGACAGATACAAAGCCAAGATATCAGTATAGATGTCTAGGATCTACCATTAATAGGACACTGATGATTATTAATATTTCCAGGTGTTATGTGCAAAGACTAGTGTAAGCTATTTTCCTTTCTTAACATGCTCAGACTTTATAACTACTTTCTGAGGCAGGAATACTATTAACTCCATAACAAAAATGAAAATGCCGAAGGTCAACAATGTAATGTATTTTGTCCAAAGATAAATATTGATCTCTGTTAACTTTATTTTTTTTAATTTACATCTTTATTGGTACATTATATATGCACATCACAATCACACTCAACATTGAGAATTTCTACCAGTATATGACATGACTTCTCATTATTTCCCATTCCCCTACCCAATCTAACCCACCCCACCTGCATAAGCTTGATTTGCTTTTTTTTTTTTTACCATCACATTTATTCTTTCCCCTCATTAACTTTAAAGAGGCAAAATACCTTTAATGACCAAGGCAATGTTTTATTTATTTATTTATTTATTTATTTATAGTTTTTAAGTTTTTTGAGACAGGGTCTTGCTTTGCAGTTCAGGCTGGCCCTGAGCTCACTATGCAGCCCAGGCTAGCCTCAAACTTATGACAGTCCTTCTGCCTCTGCCTCCTGAGTGCTGAGATTACAGGTGTGAGCCACAATGCCCGGCTAGGAAACATTTTCTAAATCAGTCAAATTTGAGCTTTATAAAATCTTAGTAAATCCTCTTCAATCTTTTATTGTCTCTTAAAATTATTGAGTGCATGCCATGTTCTGTGGTTGCCATGTGATAAAAACAGAAAGAAATTATAAGGAAAGACTCTCTAGATAATAAAAACAGTCCAAAAAAATCTACAGAATGAAGAAAAGGATTCAGAGGTAGGTATGAGACCCCTGCCTGGAAGAATGTCGGTGTAATTTGTGAAGTCAAGGAAACATCTGTTGCCAACCACAGATGAGTCACTTTCTCAATGAATCATTTAAAGCACTTGTGCCTGCTGTGCTCAGTGATCGAGAGCAAACAAAGTGAAGCCTAGAATGGGCGTCTATTTTCACCCTAGAGATATCTGAAATCACAAGTGACTTGTAAGAATTGGTCCACGGCTCACAGAGGCACATAATAGATCAGAAATGTCATTGCTAAGGCTGGTACAGCTCACCCTCTCCTGAGGACCGTGTAGTGCCCAGGACTGGGCAGTACTGGGCTGGACTCTAGGAGGTGTAGGTCATGGAGAACAGACCACGTGGCCCAAGGCTGCGCTGGGGCATGGTGGGGCCTGATTCGCATGGAGGCCTCTTCAGCATGAACAGGAAGGTGGTTCTGTAAGGGACAGGGGAGGGGAGAGTGAGTGCCTTCTGCTTGTCCATGCTACTGATGATGGATAACTGTCAAGTATCCTGTGGATGGAAGAGTAAGGTCCAGCCCAGCAGAGAAGGGAAATAACAGGTGTACACGAAGACAGTGGGATGATAGTGTAGGAAGAGCTGCTTGGCTGAGGTGGGCATGGGCAGAAAAGAAGCCTTTTCGGATCTGTTGCTTACAAGGAAGCTAATACAGTGTGTTTGTAATTGTACCTCATATATGAAGAGCTATTCAGCTTCTGTTTCATTACCTCATTTTCCAAAACAGGATCTGTGTTCATTACCCGGTTTTCCAGAATAAGATCGAGGTATATCAAGGTGTTTCTGACTTTGGGGACAAAGAGCTAAAGGTTAAAAAGTGGACACATGGTCTCCCTAGGTATTGTGAACTTTGTTCCCAGATAGCGTTGAGAAGATGTCAGTCTTCTCTTCAGTCAGATAGTAATTACCATCTATTGATAGAAAATCTGATTGTCCCAAGCCCTTCAGATACCTACACATTCTCACTGTCCTCCAGGGACATCTTCACTTCCCCTCCTCTAGGCCACCATGGCAACCTGAGGAAATCTCTGCAAATAGTACAGATCTCACTGATGGGGATACTGCCTTTCAATTGCTTTCTGACCCCACCGGAACATGGCTTCTGTAACTAGCATCTGTTATGTTGTTTGTAGACACAGCAGCACTCAGTAACATGTAGACTGAATGCATGCTTCTTGAGTGATCTTTGCTCTTACAGATGTTACACAAGTCTCTACTTAGCTCTTTTCACATTAATTCTTTCCAAAGAGGTTTTTGTACATTGTGACAAGTATTTCTGAGTGAAGAATGAGTCTCTTTCATGAGTCCAGAGGTCATGTAACCACAGGGAACTTCCCTGACCTTTCTGGGTCTTGCAAACCCCTTCAACCTTATGTGAACATCTCATGTCCACTGTTTAGTGCAGTGCCTGGAAGATAGGATGCATTTAATACATAATTATATGAAAAATTAATCTGTATTACCCACCTGTCCAGGTTCCCTGTTCTGTCTCTCTTAGGTAAAAGCTTTCTTTATCAATAAAATTTTCCTACTCAAACCTCCATCATGCCTAAAATTCATTCTGTGATTTTAGAGAACATGAACTTGTATTTCAGGCTGGGAGCTAGACCCTGCTTCCCTGTATCATTATGGTTGGACAGAAAGTTGGTCTGCATTTTGCTCATGTTCAGAGACTTGACCAAAAGATTCAAAGCTACCAGCTAAGAAGCAGAGCTGGAATGCCTTAGGCTGTTCTGTAAGGAAGACTCTGCTCAGAGCTCAGGAGACCAGAAAGCTTGTAAAAAAGCAGGCTAGGGAAGTTTCTGCTGGGGAGAAGGACTGCACTGCCTGTTGGACTCCAGATGATGCATGTTATGGCTCTAGGCCAAATGTTTGCCTGTGTTTTGTTCATGTCTAGAGACTTTGTCTGAGACTGAGATTAGAGGTAATAAACCTCTAATCCACTTAGAGGTAATTCATCTTACAGAAGAAATTTCAATGAATAATGAGGCAGTGACATGGCTACTGTTGGGAGTTTTTGGTCAAATATGTGTTAAGAATTAAGAGCAGAGAGCCCAGCAGAATGATTCAAAATGTTTTGTGTTTGGCCAGAAAGGAAACTCTGATAAAGCTATTGACTGCAAGGATAGAGCACAGGAGATCTTGATTGCTAAGAAAGAACAGGAAAATATAAATGATAGTCTGACGGCATCAGAGGAAGCAGCAGAACTCTACCCTTTGCAGTATAAAACTGCTCTGAGAAGGTACCCACAGAGCACCATGATCTGGAATGGAAATTTTTCCAAAATAGTGGAGGCTTAAGGAAGTTGTTCCAAAATGGCAGCAGCCTAGATAAATTGTTCCAAAATGGTGTTGGCCTAGAGAAGTAGTTCCAAAATGGCTGCAGTGTGGGGAAGTTTTTCCAAAATGGTGGATACTTAGGGAAGTTATTCCAAAATGGCTGCAGTGTGGGGAAGTTGTTCCAAAATGGCAGCAATCTCAAGAAGTTGTTTCAGAATGATGGTAACCTATAGAAATTGTTCCTCGGGACTGGGTTCAGAGTACTCAGAGATCTAGGCACTTGACTTCTACACTGGCTACCACTGCTCCACTAGCAGCAGACTTTGGTATCATCTACATAGTTCTGATTTTAGGCACATGCAGAATCAAGAGTGGTGGGGTCAGGACAGCTTCCACCCAGACTTCAGAGGACAGCCCAAGAGAGCAGTGTGTGAGGCTGTGAATGTGAAGCCAAAGGAGCAGTGGAGATCCCAGAAGTTTGGAGAATCCAGGAGCATGGATCATCAAAGGAAACCTGCAAAGAGGGAGCAGAGCTGGCCCCAGAGAGAGGCCCGGGACCCAAAACCACTGTAGGTGCTATAGGGATGGAGCCACCGGGCAACTTTGTAGTTCACAACTTGACACAGATTATCAAACACTAGAAGAGGAACTATGGGAATCTTACATTTTCCCTGCTGGATTTTGGACTTGCATTGGTCCCAGTCCTTTGTCTCCCCCTATTTGTACCTTTAGGAATGTTAATGTCTATCTTACTGTTGAATGTTGGAAGTGTTTAACTTTCTTTTCATTTGTACAAGGGCTTGCAACTAAGAGTTTGCCTTAAATCTCAGGGGAAACTTTAGACCTGGACTTTTCAGCAGTGCTGAAACTGTTAGAGCTTTGGTAACTCTTAGATATGGACTCAATAACTGCCTTTTGCATGAGGGGGGAAAAATTTTACCAAGGTGGGATGTTACAGCTTGATGACTTGGGTGTCCAGATACATTTGCTCAGCATGCTGGCAGAAGTCATCAGGGCATTGTGCCAGGAGAGAAGCACCACATCTATCAGGGACCATAAGAGTCCAGGTAGGATTGTGAGTTTCAGTGGGAATTTAACATTCAGACCAGAGTGGAAAGTGCAGATTACCCAAGAAACAACACCGGTGCCACTGGCTTCTTATGAGGGAAATAAGTTTTAAATGGAAGAAAATGTCTAATGGATTAAATATTTAAATATAAAAATAAATCTACTAAATATAGATGTAGTGTCATACTCTCATGTGGTATAGGTTTCTTTAAGCATTGGCCAAATACATATATATATATATAACTTGACTGACATAAAAATCCATAATGCAAATAATATCATGTGGGGAAAATGACTGCAGCATACATGACAAGGAATAATAAATGTGTGAAATACACAAAAAGCTACTGTAAATCAATGAGAAGAAAGTGAGCAAAGGAGAAGTCATTCACCAAGTAAGAAATCCAAATGGCCAAGAAATACAAGCAGGGGCATCAGAGAGCTGCAAATCATAACTGCTGAGCTATCTTGTAGACTTTGGCTTTTTAAGAAAATTAAAACATCTACTTCTGATATGCTAAATCAGAAAAAATATTAATCTGTAAAACAGATGAAAGGATTAGATAAACTATCTCCAAGTTTCCCCTCTGGCATTCTAATAATGCAAAGAAAGGCTTTGCTTTACCTCACCTATCAAAACATTTATTAATTATTAATCCATAGGGTATAGGTTAAATTAACCTTTAAGGCTGCTTGAAGTTATTGTAACAACTTTTTAGTATTACATTTTCTAGTCATCAAATGATGGGTACAGTATAGGAGAGCTCACTTGAGATGCACATTAAAGATCAGAATTACTGCCTCAGATCTGCTAGCTTGTTAGCTGGGGACAGTTTGCCATACCTGAGTTGTGGTGGACCAGTTATACTTGTAAGTTCATATATTATAGCTAATTATATGATAAAAGTCCATGCTGAAAAGTTCAGAAAACCACATTTACCTTGGAGATATGCACTGAGTATAAAGGTAATAAGCTAGTATCACATATTTATAGCAATGCATGAAGAAAGATTTGCAAGTATGTTCTTTAAATGTAAAAATGAAAGGCAAAAATTATTGCCAAAATCAAGGGAAGGAACTAAGAAGTCTCTGTTAAGTATTCCATTCACAATAATCTTTTATATCAGCCATACAGTCTCAGCAGTGTGCAGTGTCAACATTTATTTGGCTCCTGTGCCTGCCACCCTGCAGCTGGCCTGGAGTTAGCTGCCTGGGCTGGGATGGTGGGGCTGACTGCTCCACGTATTTCTTACCCTTCTTCTGGGACCTAGAAGATCATAGTGCTTTCTCCAGGTCGCACCACAGTGGAGGAACAAGCTGCCATCACACAAGTGTTTTTCCAGCCTTTGGTCACGTCACACATAGTAGCATTTTGGTGGCGAGGCAAAAAAACAAAACAAAACAAAACAAAACAAAAAAAACACCCATGGCTGGAAAGTGCACTGTGCCTCGTGGTGAGGGACTTGCAAAGTCACAGCAGGTATGAACAGACAGAGATAGGTGAAAAATCAAGACCACTGAGGCAGCTTACCGCACACACTAAAATGTAAATTATTCCTACCTTTAGACTAAGCCAAGTCTATTGAAAGAAGGGTGGATTTTTCAAATATCGCTCAGCACAGTGCAGGCTTTCCCCAGTGTAGGCTGTGATCTACAGTATCATCTTTTCAGCTTGATCAGTCTAGGCATTCAAAAAACAGAACATTAAAAACTACTAAAATTACCCAGTTATTCCCGCTGTCTTATTTATCTTTGAGATTTGGGCACCTAGGTGGTTCTGACTGAATTTCTTTCAAAGAGTGAGAAAATTATTCCATAGCTTTATTTCAAAGAAATTTTCAAGTAAATTCTGCTTACTAATTAAGACTAACCAAGATGTACAGCAGAAAAAGGGCAAAGTTTTTTCTTTTCTTTCTTTCTTTTTTTTTTTTTTTTTTTGGACAGAGTCTTGCTATGTAGTTCATGCTGGTCTTGAACTTCTTATGAAGCCTACACTAACCTCAAGCTCACAGTGGCTGCCTCAGCTCACAGGTGCTGGGATTGTGAGCATGTGTCACCACACCTAGTAGGCATACACATTCCAAGATACACTTTGTCCAGACTTCCTTACACAAACCTATCTATCTTTTTTGATGCCAAGCAAGGGGGTGTCTTTAGTCATTCTGCAGAGGGTGTTGACCCTCAACCTTAACTGACTCTCCATTGGCTTGAGGATGTGAATGTGTTTTGTGTGACTACCTGCCTTACTGACATAAGACTGCTGAGGGGGTTGCCTGATCTAACCGTGCATTGTCTTGAGGCTGGTTCATCTCATTTGTATACAAGGAAGAATCTGTAGCTCTGTGATGATCAGGAGATCCCTGAATCAATCTCTATGGCCAGAGGGAGGTCCCACAGTAAATGATTTAACCCTAGGTGACTTACATCAGTCACTGGCCAAGAGGAACAGGGTTCAATGGGGATCAGCTCTGTTTTAATTTCATAGCTGCTGTTCAAGAGGGGGAAAGAAAACAAGTGTGGGAACAGGCAGTAAAGGTGCCATGAAAAGCAGAGTACTGTCTCTAAACAAAGTACATGTTTTTTTTTAAATTATTCCAAGTGTAAAAGCAACAAGACAAGATTGTATTTTTCTGCCTGATTTAAAATTGTTTCCTAGAATTGGAAGATCTATATGAAACCAGTGGTTCCCTTTGGCAGTTTCCCCACAGGCTCCCCATATTCCATAACAAACATAAGTCAGTAATGGACTTTGTAGCTTATTAGCCATGACAGATAGCAGGACTAGTCTTGTGAATGTAGTTTTTGTTGCTTTTAATTCCTGAGTAGAGAGAAAAATATCAAATGGGATCTGTTCCATGTAGCATAGCTGTCCTGCTGTAAGTCAGATGAATATTCAAGAATCAGCAGCAATATCTCAAATGGTCAATTAAAGAAAAATTACAAATGAGGCCATTTTCCAGAGGATATTTTGAAAGATTTATTTGCTTAAGTGACTATAAAATTAGTGATATGGTTATGACTCAAATCTAAAGGCTGGTACAACCTGATCCATTCGTGTATTTCATAGGCTGTACTCAGCCAGGATATTTCTGCATCAATTTGTGTCATCCTTAAAACCTGTATGTTGTCAAGATTTGACAACTGATAGAGCACTGTGCTTCCTCCTCCTGGGATCTGGCAGCATGTTCTGGACATGCTCACTCTAGAGTCCCTTGAGTTTGGGCACGTGTGTGCACAGGTTCTATATATGCTCACTTAACAGAGAACTGAGTGTCTACCATGTACAAGATAGTTCACCCAAACGACTTTCTGTTATATTTTTCTGTGTATTTTATTTTCTTCTTTTCTCTATCTCTCTTTTGCGTGTTTGTTATTGCATCATTGAATAGATCAGTATACTTCTGCTCGTTTATATCTTGTACATTTTTATTTTTATAACTGTTAGTCAATTTAGGACCATATTCACATGGATACACCTGTATGGATATGACACACATATATATATATATATATGTAGATATAGATATAGATATATATTCATAGATGAAACGCTCTTGTGAATGGAATAATTATTTTCCTGATTTCATTTTTGGTGGGTTCATTGTTGATATATAGGAAAGCTATTAATTTTTGTGTGTTAATTTTCTACTCTGCCATTTTGTTGTATTTGTTTATCAGATATGTCTTCTGGTAAAGTGTTTGGGGTCTTGCCGCAAAGGATCATATCACTTGAAAATAGTGATATATCTTCCTTTCCCATTATTATCACTTTTATTTCTTTCTCTGCCCTAATTGCCTTGGTAATGTGGCAAGTACCATACTGAACAAAAGAGCAAACACCCTTGTCTCACTTCTGATTTTAAAGGAAATGCTTTCAGCTTTCTCTGTTCTGTAAGATGTTCTCCTTTATGTATGTATATATATATATATATATATATATATATATATATATATATATATTTTTTTTTTTTTTTTTTTTTTTTTTTTTTTTTTTTTTTTTTTTTTTTTTTTTTTTTTTTTTTTTTTTTTTAAGGTTTTTGGAGACAGGGTCTCGCTTTTGTGGTTCAGGCTGGCCCTGAGCTCAGCCTCCAACTCACATCACAGCAATCCTCCTGCCTCTGCCTCCCGAGTGCTGGGATTACAGGCGTGAGCCACCACGCCCAGCGCTGTGGTATGTGGTACTGGTTGCTGCTGGGTGTGGGTCTCCACACCCAGTATTGTTATGTGGTTACCGGGGAATCGAACCCGGG
>PVIR01012630.1:0-22263 GCA_004026965.1 Petromus typicus
TACACACAGAAACTTTATTCTTAATTGAGTTATACTGTACAACAACTTTTCACTTTTCCTATCCTGAAAAGGTGTTGACAAATTAATACTAAATAGTGAGTTTCAATGACAGCACTGAAATATGTATTTAACATTTATAGAATGGATTACTATAATTGAATATGTCTAGTTCTTTGCCATTTAAGTTTTCCCACTTCTATATTTTAGTGTTAATGTGAAACTTCCCAGCACATGAAACTACTCTGTGTCTGCTTCTTTCCCTTTGGCATGTAGCTGCTTTCCGTGGTTCCACCCCTCAGTTCTGTGGGCGGACAGTGATGAGATTCGGCATTTAGGGTGCAAATGAAATCATATTTGGGAGAAAAAATTAATGTTTAAATCTTTCCAATGACAAGGACAATTTATGGATTTTCTCTTGGTGCCTAGACAGTAGGGTTAGAAATATAATAGAAAGAGCTTTCGCTATTTTTCTATCTCCACTATGGTCCATTGTACTCTGAGAAACAAATATGGCTTAGAGTGGACTTTGCTTTCTCTCTTCCAGCCAGCATATGAATATTTACTTAGTTACTGACATTTCATGACTCTTCTAATAGAAAAACAAACTTCTGTCTCTAGATAGCATATGTTACTGAGTTACCCTAAGCTAACTCACCTCAAATTTATAATATCCTCATAATCAGGAGGGAAAGTCTTATGTAGTACATAACACTTCAGCAAGCTACTTCTCCTTTACCATCATGAGTTCCTGGTGTTTTGAGTGAATAATGACTCTACACTACCAAACATTCTCTTTATTGATAAATATTTGCAGGACATGGCATCTGCAAACATTCTCTTTATTGATAAATATTTGCAGGACATGGCAGCTGCAGTATATGAAATATATATATATAAATATTTATATATATAAATATTTATATATATGTGTATATATGTGTGTGTATATATATATATATATATATATATATATACACATACATACAAATCTACTTTTATTTTACTTTTTAGTTCATAACTGGATTCTCATATGAAGAAACCATGGTACATTTACCCCTCTGTGACTGGCTTATTTAATTTAAAATTGTGGCCTTGAGATCCACCCACCATCCTCCAGAAGACTTAGGGCCCTTTCTTCAGCACAAAGCGTAGTGTCACCATGTGTGTCACCACACACACGCCTTGTTTTCCTCGCCCACTGGTCTGTTGCTGCACAGCTGGGATGTTCCCATAGCTTAGGTGTTATGCATGGGTCACTCTAGTGCAATGTGCTCAACTCTTTCAGGAGTACACGGAGGAGAGACACAGCTGAGCCAAGAGGAATTACACCTTTCAGGGATTTTTGAGGAATTTCCATAGCACTTGTACTGTTTTAAAAGTCATTTTGTAAGATGTTCTTAGCTTTCCATGAAGTAGAAACTTAAGGAAAGTCACCATGCAGATGTCTCAGTCATTTTTTGGCCTGAGATCCAGGGTTCTTCCATGAAAGTCAAAGCCTACTGTTCTAGAAATGCCTGCAGTAGTGCTGCAGTGCCTGGGGCTGGGGTGGGGGGTAGAGGTGTTCATTATTCACCTTTTAATTTTTGAAGCTGCATTGCTAGATTGAGGAAATAAGCAATAAGCATGCATTAATCTTCCCCACTCCCGAGAAAGAAAATCAATGAAGAACCAGAGATAGGTGACTGGTCTCCAAACCAGACGCAGACGGAGCAGCTTTACAAAATGTCTTTAACTCTGGAACAGTGTTTGCCTGTCTGACTCTTCCAAAAACAGTCTTCCCAGAAGAGCAACATGAATCTAGTCTTCTTCTCATATACTGTCTGCTTTCTAAATTTGTAATTTTCCTCTCTCCTCCATTTACTCCTAAGCAAAAGACACTTCAGAGATTTTTTTAGATGTGTTTTTAATTTTAATTTTTTCACAGAAGCTGTAATTCAGCTGGCCTTGAACTATGTGGCCCCGAGTGGTCTCACACTCTGCAGGATCCTCCTGACTCAGCATGTTCTACTATCCTTGGCTTCTGTAGATTTTTTTAAAAAATTTTCTCTACAGAATGGCATATTACTCTGCCATAAAAAATGATAAGTTTGAATCATTTGTACTTCAATGGACATACCTTGAGGATATCCTCATAAGTGAAATAAATAGGTCACAGATAGGTACGTATCACATCTTTTCTCTGGTATGAGAAAATAAAGATATAAACGAGTCCTAGAATTGTATGTCATATATTGTAAAATAGAAAGTGCTCAAAGTAAAATAGGGTGAAGGGGGAAAAATAATGAGATTATAACAAAAAAGAAAGGAAACATTTTATGTATAGAGGGGGGTGGTAGGGTGGGTAGGACTATGGGAAAAAATGAGAATTAAGTTGTGTCTTATACTGGTGCAAATCCCCATTATGGAGTGCAATCATGATCCGTATATGTAATGTACCAATAAAGATTTCAATAAATAAAAAAAGAAGAATTTTCTCTTTTGTCTCGCATTGTTTTCCTTCTTTTTATTTTTCCCCCAAATTAAATCTGTACTTATGTTCTTGCTTTGTCTCAGAAATCATCAGAAAAAAAGCCGTAGAAGTTTACTCAGAGTCCACGAAGTCCAGCCCTAGGGTGGTGAATGTAATAAATCCCAGAAAGGAAAGGACTTTTGTAAAAGTATAAATGGAGCCAGAGCCAGCACTAGAATTCAGCTCTTCTGCTTTTGTTTCCATCATTTTGTTGAATTAAAAATTGTATAGTAATAATGACCGCTAGTCATTTTTTAAGTTCTGATGAGCTGTTTACTTGTAGAGTGCTCAGATTAAATAAGGCTAAGGAAGCTTCTGGAACAGTAGACTCTGGGCGGCGGAGATGATGTGACAACCAGAGGCAGCTGTACCCACGCTGCAAGGGTAGCAATTTTTTTCAGTCCATTGAAGTGTCTTCCCATGAGCATCCTTCAAATTATGCAATTAAGTGTTTAAAAGGCCCTGACTGGCTTCAGTGTATTATGAGCCACACATTTATCAAACGGCAGGGGGGAATTTCCAGTAGAACAGGATATTCTTCTGTAGCCTAATAGAGAATTATGGAAAACAAAACATCGTAGATAAAACTTGGCTTGTTAGAAAATTTCTCTTCAATATCCCATTAGGAACAAGCCGGAGACATGTGAACAGGCCGTCACCGAGCCTGGGGCGGCTAACGCCCTGTGTTCCCTACCCACAGACCGGTTCTGCCGGGCTTCGTCAATAGATACGTGTGGTCCACCGCCCAAGGCACTTTCGAGCCGAAAGTGAAATACTAAACGTTTTTCAAATGTATGATTTTAAAGCCCACTACAAAGAAATAAAATCCAAATGCAGAATATTAAAAACATTCTCTCCAGTCGAGGTTTCGCATGTTGGAAAGAACATCATCACTGGGGAAGGATGGCTCACTCTTTTCCCTTATGACCACACAAGGTGACTGGCCATAGGCAACGTGGGTGACTGGAGGATCACTGCTGGCAGCTGGGTCCTAGACATATGCTGTGTGCAAAAAGCTCTTTCCAGCTTGGAAGCCGTGTAGAGCATGAGGAAGATGGAGACAGGAGAGCTGTACCTCTAGGCTCATGCCCACAGATGCTTTGACAAACTAATGTGTTGTAAGAGGCTGGGCAGAAGCAACCTTGTGGGCTGAACTCACATTCACCGTGAAGAACTGAGCTCTATGCTGGCTGAATATTCTGCTTGTTCTTCCCCATATAAAGGAGTAATTGCAGGAACAGCAACAATTAATTCTATCACAGATCTACATATTCATGTCAAAGGTTTTCTCTCAAAATCTAAAGTCTGAAACATGATTGCAAAGATGTACATAAAAATTACCATCACTGGTTAGTTCTTCAAGTACAGAAAAGCCAACAGCTAGATGCTAATGTGGGCAGGTTCTGTTTTTGTTCAAAATCAAATGAGAATTTGGAGCCCTAGTTCCATGTCAAAATGGCCACTCATGTTCACTGCTTCTGTTCCAGTTATCTTCCTATTGCACATCTCATGCTTCTGGGAAAAGCTGGTGTCTCTACTCACGTGCCTGCTCTTGCCTGCAGAGCTTGGTTTCATAATTTCATAACCATGGCATTGTCAGTAGGAAATTACATGGTACTAAGCAGCATAAGGCAAATGAAACTCATATTAGCTTCATGAAATTAACTTGAAATGATTAGCCCCATAAAAATTAGTTTTAAAATAACTGAAATCTTGTTTTAATAAGTAATTTTATAAATTTTCCTGATCATAACAGTTAGAGGAATTTAATACTTTATTTTATAATAGGAAATGAAAATCACAATTTTCATTGGTTTTTAAATAATTCTCTAGCAGGGTCAGAGAGGTTTCTAGAAGATGGTAAGTACTGGCTGAAGTAAGAGTCTGAGAAAATCAAACTAAAATTTTTCAGTAGTTTATAGAAAGAGGAAAAATGGGTCAATAAGCATAGATTTGAGACAAAGGTGATTGAATTAAATATAATAATTTTGTGCCTTTTAGTAATTTAGTAATTTGCCTTTCAACAATTTTGTACCTTGAAATCTGACAACTTTTTGCATGTTGTCAAGTGAGAAGTTGAGATCACATCGATAAGATAAGATAGAATGAAGATAAGAATTTTTCTTTATAGTTTTCCAACATGCTTCCCCCCCAAAAAAGTGAAGAATGAAACCAGGTCTGCGTGAATGTCGTATCGGCGAGAGCACAAATCACTTTCTCACGCCCCACCATCCCTCTTAACATCTGTCACAGCTCAGTGTACGGATGTATTAATTTTCCACTGTCACTTTGACAAATCACCGTGAACTCAGGGGGTTAAACGCCATACAAGTTTCTCTTACTGTTGTGTAGGTTAGAGGTGTAGCCTGGGTCTCACAGGACTGAAATGAAGGTAGCCACCAGGCTGTGTTACTTTCTGGAGGTTTTAAGGGAAAGTTAGTTCCTAGCTTTTCTTCAGTGTCAGAGGAGACCAACTGCAGCCCTCAATTCTGGCTTCTCTTATTGCCGACACTGGCAACACTACGTCCACTCTCCCAGTCTGCCTCTCCGTGCAGCTGGGGGAGGTTCCCTGCCTTAAGGACCCGGACAGTTACACAGATAACCCAAGACAGTCTCCTCGACTCCTGGCACTCGCCCTTCATCATATATGTGAAGTCTTTCTATGTCACATGTCACTTCTTCAGAGACTGAAAAATGGCTAGTTTTCTGAGGGCCATTCTTCTGTTTATCCCTGTGACAGTGGTGGACTGCATTACATCACAGAACCAGAGTGGGCATCCAAAGACATTAGTGAAAATGAATTTAAATAAATTCACTGTAAAGTAGTATTAATTAATTAAAGGGAAACTACACACTTTGTTTTTGGTTTGGGGGAGTTTTTGGCACCAGAAGTTGAACTCAGGGCCTGGTGCTGAGGAGGCAGGTGAGAGGCCACTGAGCTAAATCCTCAGCCCTAAGTATGCACTTTCTTTCGTTAAATTTGCCTTAGGTCATTTGAAATGCTCTTGTGCATATAAAAAAATCTGAATCAATTTAGTGACTAATGTTCAATGTTAAATATAATAGGAATGATTCCATTATTTTTGGCAAATCTATATATTTTACATAGTTATAGTAACAATAAAAATGTATATATCTAATTCATCTTATATTCAGTTGTTTTCATTTAAGTCTAATATAAACTATTGTGTGAGTAAGTTGTATTTTATCAAGCTTTACATCTGGTGCTAGAAATGTATGTTTATTGGATTTTTACTAAGATAGATAATGTTTCTAAAAATTAGTATGCTTTTATTGAATAAACATTCCTTGGAATAATTCCGGTGAATAAAAATAGAATGCATAGCTGTCTGGTGGCTGCCTACTGATTCTCTCTTCTTAGCTGTTTATAGAGCAATAACTTCATCTGGACATTCGGGGGAAATCTGGTCAAGGACCGTGGGTCACACCCCACTGCATGAGTTATTTTATAAGCCAAGCCTGGAAGTTCTCATCCCTTTTCAGTGCCCAGTTTAAGAATTATCTGTGATTAGGGCCGCGGATATCGCTTAGTGGTTTCAGCACCTGTCTTGCAAGCGCAAGGGCCCGGGTTCGATCCCTGGTAACCACACAACAATACTGCTGCGTGGAGACTCGCCCCAGCAGCAACCAGTACCACATACCACAGTGCCGGGCGTGGTGGCTCACGCCTGTAATCCCAGCACTCAGGAGGCAGAGGCAGGAGGATTGCTGTGATGTGAGTTGGAGGCTGAGCTCAGGGCCAGGCTGAACCACAAACTAAGACCCTGTCTCAAAAAACCCTAAAAAAAATTTTTTTTAATTAAAAAAAAAAAAGAATTATCTGTGATTAAAGGAGACAAAAGGACTGGAGGCCAATGTCAGCATATAGCTTTATATCAATTTTGGTATAACTTTTTACTTCTGTCTAATTAGCTACCTACTTAAATATTTGCTGTATACTTGTGTTTTCAAAAAAGCATTGAGATTATGTAAATAGAATTGGTAGTGCTAGAAATCCTATGACCCAGCTCTCTCTTCCTGTTTATTTTTCAAAACTGAAACCAACAGTTATTAAATGGGTGGAAAAAGATTTAGGAAATGGAAAATGCAAAGTGTCAACTGTTTACTAGCAATAAACTAATATAGCTAATTACATATTTGATCTCATAATAGGAGCCTGTTTGGCCAAGAAGAGTATAAACTGATCAAACAATGGTTATTCTTTTTCTCAGAGCAAATAGATGTATAAATACTGTCTTCTTTGCTTATCCACTAATCTTGGGCTAAGTACTGGCTTCTGTCTACATTAACTTTTAGAGTTTCACCCTTTTTTCCTTCATTGCTAGTTTTTGAAGGATATTAGGTAGCTGCCTTTTAATTCTATTATTCTACAGAAAGCAGAAAAGGCTGATGAATCTCGAAAAGCATATACTTCTCAAGAGTAGAAATTAATACTAGGAATGAAAGTATCTTGAGAGTAGTGCATAGGAGTAAAGGCCAAGAATATGAAAGAATAAAGGGATATTCTACATCAGTGAAACAAAGCTAGAATTTAGTCTGTGTAGGGTAGTTAACAAGAGATAAGACCAGCATGAAGAAGAATGTAGAAATCCTTAAATACTGGAGATAAATGTCTGTTTAGAAGACATGAGAAAATACCAATATGTGTATAATGGGGAGGATTTGATCAGATCTTGGATTGGATTTAGGAAGCAGAATCTGTGATGGGATAACATTTTTAAGCCTTGTCTTAGTCTATTCTCTCTTAGTAGAAGAGAGAATCAGTAGGTTAAATTTCTATAAAAGAGGAATTCCACAGGCTGAGGATTTTAAACAACATTTATTTCTAATTGTCCCCAAATCAGAATCAATGTCCTGAAAGTCCAGGATCAAGAAGTTGGCTGATTTGGGTCTTGACCAAAACTCTTTAGCTCCCTTCCAGACAGCTGGGACCACACAGGTAGAGCAACAGCCCCGGAACTGTCCCTGCTCCTAAGGGCCCTAATCGTACAGGATGGTGCTACCCTCATGACCTCGTTACAGCTAGTGACTGCCTATAAGCCCATTACCTAACACTGTCCTATTAAAGATTAGGTTTTCAAGCTATGAGTTCCAAGAGCACACAAATCCTCATTCCATACCGTGCACCTTCTGTATGCCCATTACTGCTATAATTCAAATATTAAGAAGACCAGAAGGCAGTGCAGAGAAAGAGGCAAAGGACTAATTCACCAAGGATCTGGATCTACTGCACCGGGGCTGTGGGATTTGGTTTTGTGTGGTTGGGGATGTGTAGAGTGCTCGAGAATGTTGGCCAAGACTCTTTAGCTCACTTCCAGGCAGCTGTGATCACACAGGTAGAGCAACAGCAACAGGAATGTGAGCAACAGCTTGTGGCTCAAGCACAGAGAATGTGGGCCTCAGGGAGAGGTTGAGTTCACTAGAAATATGCTGCAGGTGTCTAATGCATCCACATAGTTAATCTTGTTCTTATAGCCACACTGTAAAAAAGCAAAGGAAACAAGTAAGATTAATTTTAATAATCTGTTGTATGGGACACAATATCAGGATTAACAGTTACACATAGTGTAACTTTCAGATTACAAGCTCACTAGCTGGGTAGTTCTAGCAAGCTGAATTAAGAAAATGGGTATAATGGGCTGGGGATATAGCTCAGTGGTTCCGGCGCCTGTCTTGCAAGCGCAAGGACCCGGGTTCGATCCCCGGTTACCACATAACAATACTGGGCGTGGAGACTCCTGCCCAGCAGCAACCAGTACCACATACCACAGTGTCGGGCATGGTGGCTCACGCCTGTAATCCCAGCACTCGGGAGGCAGAGGCAGGAGGATTGCTGTGATGTGAGTTGGAGGTTGAGCTCAGGGCCAGCCTGAACTGCAAAGCGCGACCCTATCTCAAAAAACCTAAAAAAAAAAAAAAAAATGGATATAAAAAGGCACTTCTTTTCTTTGCTTGTGAGGAAGAATGTATGTTTGGCCTGTTCCAACTTTTGTACAATTATGAACAGCTCTGTTAAGAACAGTCCTACACACAGCCCTGGTGCAGAAAGACAACACAGCCTATCCTAGGAGGTGTGTTACTGGGAGAAGCAGAGGAAATAGTGTCTGGAGGGGTAATGCTTTGGTGACGTCAGTTCACATGCCCAGTATTCATTCACAAATACTTAGGGAGCACTTACTAACTCCTAAAGAGTGATCTATTCACTAAGAATATGTCAGTGAGAGGAAAACAGTCCCAAATCCATGCCACCAAAAGGCAAAGATTCTATTCCACAGAGGGAGGGAGACCAGAAGGGGAAAATTATAAAATACTGCACATCTTGTGGTATTAGTGAACTTAGGTATGAGTTGGCCTTAGTCATTTTACATTATTAACTCTTGATTTCCGCAGCTGTGAAAAGGACAGAGGAAACAGATCTATCTTACATTGTTTTTTAAAATAAATATGAAAAATTTGACATGTTATCTGGCAAATTAAACATGTAAAATATACAAACAACGGTGACATTATAATTGTTTTCCCGCATCTTGCTGCTTCTCTTTCTTCCATGGCTTCTTATAGTTAGAAATATTGAAGTTTAAGTTCACCTGATTTCTGATTATTGTTGAACTGTTGACTCTTGTTTGGGTCTTGATCTATTGGTGTTTTTAGTGACCAGGACGATAGATTTGGTAAATTTCAACATGTGTTTTTTTCAAGCTTCCTAAATTCCAAGGGCAAAGAGCTGAGAGCATGTGCATTTTTTTAAAACAAATTGCAACTTGTCAAACAATGAAAAATATGTGGGAAAATCCTTAGGCATGTCTTTCTGAAGTCAGGGCTGTGTTCTATGATTGTCACTCGAATTGATCATCTCAGTTCAACAACCAACTTACTGAAAACCCAGAATGTGCAGAGTACGTATGGAGGGGCATATATGGCTTTACTGACCTTTGGAAAATTGTTGGTTCTTCTTTCTTAGATAATGATGTTGAGAATGATCTTCAATCAGACATCAGTTGAGCACTGCAAGACACAGACGGAAAAGCAGAAAGAATGCCATTTCTTCTTAATAGCTGTTCGTCTGGCTTCCCTGAACCAGATCTTGGATCCCTGGGTTTATCTGCTGCTAAGAAAGATCCTTCTTCGAAAGTTCTGCCAGGTAGCAAATGCTGTCTCCAGCTGCTCCAATGATGGACAGAAAGGGCAGCCCATCTCATTGGCCAATGAGATGATCCAGACAGGAGCATGAAAGAGAACACTTAGCCAACTTGCATGTTCACAGCTCTGACAACGAGTATTTCCAAACCTTGTGAAAGTCGGCATCTCTGGCATGCCAGTGTTTATGCTCTCAAGTGGAATGTCTGATAGAACGCTAGATGGTCTGAGAAGCATAGATAATCCCTTATTTGCCAGAAGTACTGAAACATAAACAAAGAAAAATATATTAATAACAGTCTAGTTCCTGGGTCTCTGCCATTTGCAGCTGGATATGTGATTATTTATGTGATAAAACATTATTATAAATGATGTTGGCCTATTGGAGAGATAAGAACAGTTAATATTCCAATATACTGAGTGCCTGGGGCATTTGATCACATTTATCACTGAAGATAAGGGGACCGAAGTTTGTTTTGTTCAAAAATGTTGGTCTTCTGTGTTCTCTTTCATTCTCTCATTCTTCCTCTGTCGCTTTTTCCTACTTGTCTTTTTTAAAAAAGTTTAGGTTGAAAAAAAATGTATCCATAATATTCATTAACCTTAAAGTTATTTAAATATTGCTCACTATATCAAATTAGCTCTTTATGAAGTTTGGGTTTTGGTTGGGTTGGTCATCCAAATGAGGCAATTCCATCGCAATAAATGTGGTAGAGTTTGTGGAAGTCCCAAATTCCTAGCTATTCTTTCTTCTGAATACATTTTACACTCATGTAATGCTGGCAAAGACTCACAAAACTGAACTATGGGAGCCAGTGAAGCGATTTTTCAGTGCACTATTTTAGGGACTAATAATAACACTAAATATTAGTACTGCTTCTCTCATTTTTTTCACCAGAAAAATTCTCCAAACTCTTGGGTCTTTAAATACCAACCTTGACTCTAAAATAAATAAATATTTAGAATGTTCAACAGGAGCATTCCATACTTGGTGTATTTATAGGATAAGAAAATTAATAACATTGACCTCTCACATCTTTTTCTCTGACCTCCCCTAATAGTAGCTCTATCTAAATATTTATTACCCATTTCTTTCCTACAAATCCACATGAGTACAAACCCCAATAGCTAGCTTAACATCTCAGTGGCACAAGCAAATCACCATACTAAGTTTTGAGAACTGCACTTTAAAAACAACTTCCCCAGTAAATACAATCATCTTTTAAGCTAAGACACTATGAAACACTTTTCATAGTCCTTGGTATGTTGCCTTCATAAGCTTGTTAACATTTTGTGTGAAGATTTTCACTTGTAGTGTATTTAATTGCGTCTTGTTTTTCTTCACAGTTAAGATTTATGTATACTTCTTATAGCAATGGAATTTTGTGTGTGTGTGTTTAATAAGCACTTGGGGAAGAATTACCTTTAACATGAAGAATTTATCTATCAGAGTAATATGTATACCACCCTAGGTCATTCAGGAGTAATCAATTTAAACGACCATGTCACCTTGAGTTAGAAGACAAAAGTGGGCTGCAAATGTTCATGTGCTGAAGGATAATTCAATTAATCCAGGTTTTAGAAAAAAAAATCTATATTAAGTAAGACATCATCACAAAATCTCTCTCTACCATAGAATTTGGTTAGCTCATTGATCTTTTCTTGCGATACAAAAAAAAAATTATT
The DNA here is from genome assembly GCA_004026965.1 of Petromus typicus. Lineage (NCBI taxonomy): Eukaryota > Metazoa > Chordata > Mammalia > Rodentia > Petromuridae > Petromus > Petromus typicus. The sequence continues at coordinate 11,354 of PVIR01012630.1, forward strand.
TTTCAGGAAAAAACGTGCACTTAAGTGACCTTGTGCTAAAAATAATTTCCCTCTGGGGTGATCCTGTGGCCAGATAGACAAACCTGCCACATGGGCCTGAGAAAGATGAGTAAAACTGGGTTTTCCTCCAGCCGCCAGTGTGGTTCCTGGGTGGAGAAACTGCCCACTCCACATCTGCTCAGCGCCTGGAGGAATGAGCCCGTGCTCACGCTCAGGGATGCCCCATGCAGCGGAGGCGATTCGTGCCACTGCAGCCCATTACACTGATAAAGTAAATGAGCTCCTCTTATTTAATTATAGAAATACAGATTCATCTTCAAAGCTGTAGTGCTATGTTATTGCACACCAAAGTGCATTACTGCATTAATAATTTAGGAGACATTTTCAAATGGTAAGGAAAATTACTGTCAAAAGAATATAATTTTTCATTATAGCAAAAACATAGAAATACAAAAGAGCCTGAAATGTAGCTATGAAATAAATTCCTCCCTGGAGGACAGATGGTAAGAGAGACAAATGGGTGTTTTAGGATCAGCTTGAGCAGGAAGTGGAGAAGGACGAATTATGTAAGTGGGACACAGCTTTTGTTCTGCAGGGAGCCATTTGTTAGTCTAGGAAAAACCTGGTAAGAAATAAAATTCAGCTGTTGATGAAAGTTGAGGTTCACAAGTCTTGTACAAGTGCTCTTCACAGGGCTAGACGGTGGGCATCGCCAGTCACCTCTAGAAAGTCACATCTGTTTCTGAGTTCACATTTACTGGCCCCTACATTCACTTTTATAAACTTACCATACCTACTCCAGCAGTTTATTTGAGCAGGAAAAGAAACTATGCACAAACTGTGGCTCTGAACTTCACCATATGGCTTTAGAAAAATCAGAGGCCCAAGAACCCACCTGTCAAGGAGCAAATGGACAGAATGTAGAAATGCAAAATCAGCAAAGGCCTCTGACTTCTCCAACAATATCTTTATACACTATGCTGTGTAACAGAAGAAAATGGAGACGTGTCAAATAAGAATAGTTTAGTTTTCAATATAATGAGTATGAAAAATGTTTTTAAAATACTTTTCAGTTGAAGAAACAGAATGTTCTGTTTCAAAATTTACCAGATTTACCTAATGTATAATAAGATATTTTAAGTCAATTTATTTAACCACACCAGATTTAATCTACCTTGAAATAAAAGGTGCGTATATATTTCTACTTAGAAGCTCTTTAATTTATAAAAGTTCTCCTGACTATATTATAGAAAAAAAATTTAGACACTATAAATTAACTGTGAACCACCACCCCCGCCCCAGCCACACGTAACTGCATAACAGGCTAACAAACACCTGTGACAGACCGGATCCCAGGAAGGTGATCACTCGGAGGTGGTATTCTAGTATTCGATTTTCAAACAGATTAGGGTCCTTATTTATTCAGTGCTTTTCATCTTTTTATTGGTTTTTGTCCCCAGATCAGTGGCCAGCTTTCACAGCCTTCCCCACATTGATAATCACTTAACACTTCTTTCCAACTGGGATAAATCAGAGAACATAGGAAAAAGAGCTTGATCTTTGACATTTTGGGCACATCTGTTGCCACTTACTTTTCTAAATTATCCCCCAAAGCTTGTCTTGAAACAGCTGAGATCCTAAGAGCTGAGTGAGGAGAGAGTGAGACAACAGAGCACATATTACTGATCAAGTCATTGGAAACTTGAAGTGTATTTTACCATTAAAAAGTCGAGAAGATCTACATGACAGATTCATGTAGATCATGACAGCACAAGTCTTTATTGGCCATTTTGTGTTGCTACACATCTCAAAATCTGTTAAAAGTGAGGACCAAACAAACCTGCAGAATCACACAACTGTGACTAAATCCTCTAAATATTTTCTGAGTTGCAATAAAGTGCTGATAAGAGCTGAGATATGTCTGTGATGATTCAGGACATAACTTATGATACAGCAACCTATAAAACTGCCATCTACCTAAATTCACACCCACATTTGTTAAAACACTAACATACATCCAATGTTAAAAAGAAATTAGCAGGTGGAGATTACATAGGAGACACCAATTACACAATTAGGGAAAATATTTTATTTTTACATATTCTGTTTTATTATTCCTGAAATAAAGATTCTATTATAATTTATGAAGTTGAATTATGTGCCACTGTATCATATCACAAGAATACTTTATGATTCATTAGAAATATAATTCCATTAAACATATATATGTATATATATAGATATATATGTATATCTATATATATTTGTATGTGTCATAGTTTCTTTATTGAGAATGACAATTATTTTATTGTCAGAAACTTTGCATCAGTCTGTTGCAGCTCACATGCCTACTAGATTTTATATTTCTTCATTAGGAACTAGTTTGTCTGTCCAAGTCCCTTTCTTCAGACTTGCTTACCTGACCTTTTGCAGAGAGAAAGTAACAGGCATATTTACTTTTGGTGAGTCTGGGATTATATTAAGAGGAGTATTGCCTTGTGTTTCTAATATACCAGCACCCTAATATGGGAATTTGTTTATGGCGGATCTGTTCATGGGGCAAGTTTATTAGAGGAGCTAAGAGAAGAAAGAAAGAAGGAGAATACATCAGGATCAGGTCAGCCTGATGCTCTCTGAGCATGCTAGAGATCCCCTCACAACTGCAACTATTTTTAAATGTCCAGTTATAAATGCCATCATGAAATGATAGTATTTGATCTGATAGATAGAGTGAATCAGATACCTAGCCAAAATCTAGCTGGTCATGAAGCTTTCATGGTAATTTGAATATAATGTCCTTAAACAATTTTCAGTTTCTGAAGAAATCAAAGCTGTATCGTCCACCAAGGGAAAAATAGAGATGACTTACTGATATATATTTCAATACTCTTTCTACTTTTGAAAAGATGCTTCTCTGGGTAGCATGAGGGTGGAGCAGAGAACATAAAGATAAAAGGAAAACCCTCTCCACTTCTAATTTGTCAAAATTCTGCATCCTTTAAGACCAAACCTAAAAGCAAAGAAGGGCCAGCAGTTCTTTTATCTTAGCACTTTGCATATCAGTGGGGTGAAATGCTGTGTGGATAGGGCTTTTCTCTATAAAAGGAAGTTATATGTTCACTCAGGTAAACTCTTAATTGCTAAATCCCCTCCTGAATGTGAGGGACTGAGAGAGAGACAGACAGACAGAGAGAGAGAGAGAGAGAGATTTTACTGGTTCCATTTTCCCCCTTTCTTTCACCATTTTTTTATGCAAATAGCTTAGGTAGTTCAAGCCAATTAAAATAAGTGTTGATTATCTCTATCTGTGCAAACATGAATGTAAGTCCTGTTTACATAGTGTGACTACAGAACTCATCGTATAGACAGCATGAGGTTTTCCACCTCTCCTCTCTGACATTTCATTCCCCCACAGTTGGGTGGCACCCCAAACAAAGTATTTGGAGTAGTTACCTTCAGTATATTTCAACATATGTCCTAGCGTGTTTTAAAAAGTGGTCATTAAAACTGTATAGACAAAGAATAAAAGAGACTATGAAAAGTACATTAGAATTTTAATGACACTCAAATCATAGCTAGTCTTGTGTATCTGATAAATGTACATTATTTCTGTTGTGTTTGTCAATGGAAAATAAAGTTGAATGTTCTAAAATGTCCCTGTCTGTTTTTCCTGATGTCAACTCGTGTCAGGAATATTTTACTTACAAATGTACCAAGTATTTCACTGAAATCCTATGGGTGGACTTTGTCAAATAAAAGCATGGTATAATGCAACTGCTCCATGCTGTCTGGAACAATTAGATTATATTGTTTCATATTTCATAATCATGTACAGAAGAAATTATTACTGATTTACTCTAAATGTGAGAAATACTCCTTTTCCACTTTCAGCATGACATTTTTTTCATGTGGCCATCCTCAGATTATAGTTTTTAACACAAAAGCACATTGATGAGCTATTCTAAACTAAATGATAAATGCCGGGCTCCACCCACCACCCTATTTCTGTGTTACTCAGGTCAGTTTTCTCCCTTCATTTGTGAATGGAGAATTTATACTGCTCGTAGACTGTAAGTCATGCTTATTAAAGGTAGCGCATTGAGGTTGCCCTCTTTCCTCTTAAGAAAAGGCTTCTAGGGAGAATGGGCTCCTGACTCTTCCAACAGTAGGATTCTAAAGTCTTAGACCAGATCTCACTGTCTTTGTAGCCTTTATTATGTAGCCTTTCAGTAAAAGTTGTTGTAGGCACTCTTAGTATGGCCAGCCCCATATTTCTACCACCATAGTGGTTAACTTCCAGGTCAAAGGTGAGACAGTCTCTACTTCCTGTCTCAGGGAGCATGAAGTCCATTGCTTATGGGTAACAGACTTGAGTAAATCCAGTATGGATGCTGGATATGGAGAATCCAAACAAGTTTCTGAAGCTTGTTCTATCCTAAAATAGGGCAACCTCAGGTAGGTGGTAAGACACAAGGAGTAATTAAAAAAACAAAACAAAACAAAACAGGTGTTTACCATTTCTTTTCTGGTGAGAAAGTAGGAAGTTACTTGATCTGAGCTTTAATTAGAGTAAACTTAGGGAGGAGTATAGGGGAGGGTATTTGACACTAAAGTGGGAAATGGTCTCCTGTGCAAGGTGACATTTAATCTTCACTTTAGAGAATAAAGAAGAGTGTTTTAGGATCTTTTCACTGTACTCTGGGAAAAGCCTTATTATTTCCAAAGCATTCAAATGAAGTAACTTCGCAGGTCCGTGTGAGAAGTACAGGTCTAAGAAGAGCACTTTCTATGGCCTTAGGCCTGGCCTCCCAGCCCCTTGGATGCACAGGGCCAGATAATTGTTGCAGGAGTGTCCTGTGCATGGTGGGCTGTTTAGAAGTATCTGTTCACTATATGTCAGTAATAGATCTGTGGTTGTGATGATAAAAATGTCCCCAGACATTACTAAATATATCATAAAGGTCTTATTTGGCCCCATTTGGACCTTCTGCTTTAGGCCAAGGGCTCTGGCCATCAAATTGGCGCTCTGTACCATCAGCTGTGCAGGATATCACCATCATTAGTGGGGCCCTGCTCCTGATGAGCATTGCTGTGGCATCCTGGAGCAGGGTCACCAGAATACCAGTTTGTGTCTGATTGCACAAAAATGTGGCACTACCACTATAACAATGCCTGGGTCACCACCAGCCCCGATCAGCTTCCATAATCACATAAACCTATTCACAGACAAAGAGATCCAATTCCTCCGCAAGGATCATCTTTCCACTGATGCCTCCAATCCCCTAAGAGGCCACAGGGTTGTATGTCTCACAGGGATGTCTGAAGTGGGGCTCCTCCCAGAGCTCATAAAAGCTCAGGTATAATTCTCTGTAATTAAGTGCCCATTTCCAGACAGGTGATTGAAGGGGTGAGAACCAGTTTAACAAAATCTTTCTTTAATGGGCTGTTTGCATATCAGGTCTATGTGACAGAGCTGGAGAAGTTGTATGTCATCCAAAAGATGATTTTTACCAAAGGGTGGTGAACAGACATCTCTTGGGCGGATATCTCTTGGCAAACAAGGCCCTGTCTGAGTTCATGGCAAGCTGTGTCTGTCGCTGACACTACCTGAAGTTCCTGCTGTCTAACACTGGAATCTACATCTGCCTAAAACAATTAAAATGCAGATCTGTCCAAAGTAGTACAATTAAAACAAGAGTGCTCATTATTCAACTATAGATATCTGGGGCCAGTGGGGAGGGCTGTGGTGTGCAGTTAGTGCATGGTATTCTTGTGCAATTTTTAAAAGAATGCTTTGTATATAACATACAAACTTGTTTGAATCTGTTCTTGAAAAGAACACTTTCAAAAAATCATTCTGCGCTCACCACTGGCTGAGGCCTTTTAAGGTTGAATTTCCTAAGGAAGAGCGACACCCATCGAGTGGCCAGGTCTTTTCACTCAGATTCCCCCTGAGAATCACATGAAAAGTCTGAATCTTCTTTCTCCAAAAACAGGATTTCATACAGTGTTAACTATGCAGACCTCCTAAATCTGTCTTTAGGTCTCTTGAACCCTTATGTATACACTTTAAGAAATTGCTCTGCAAGTCTTTATGACTTGAGGGACTACATGAATTTCCATTTGGCCAGAAAGAGAAAACCTAAAACTAGAACTAAGTCAGCAAAATGACTTTTACTCTGAATGCCAAATTCATTTTTGTAAAGTTTTTTGAGACAGGGTCTTGCTTTGTAGTTCAAGCTGATCCTGAACTCAGCCTTGAACTCAGCAATCCTCCTGCCTCTCCCTCTCAAGTGTTGGGATTATAGGAGTGAATCACCACGCCTGGCACTGTCGTATGTGGTACTGATTGCTGGTGGGCATAAGTGATCATACCCAGTATTGTTGTATGTTGTTACCAGGGATTGTAATTGAGCCCTTGTGCTTGCGAGGCAGGTGCTGGAACCACTAAGCTAAATCCCTGACCCTGAAAACCAAATTCTTAAACTACTCATTCTATATTCATCATGATAAACAGCATAAACAAGATAAAATCATTACAAGACACGGTGATCATTTTTAGAAACGTTGCCAGCACATGAGGATAAAATAGTACAAATGCAAAAGAAGACCAATAGAAGTAACAATTTACTTCCAAATTGAAAAGTTCAAGGACCACTTTTTAAAAATCGTATTACTCAATAACTCACCTGCCTTACATAGTCAGTTACTGAGCTGTGTAAATGATGGGTGAACCCACTAAGGAATGTAGCACCCCTCAACCCAATCACCTCCACACACAGGAGGTTCCTGGGGGCACATTAAATCTAAACCACAACAGATTTGCTAAGAGAGGTAACATCTGTCTAGTTAGGGTTATGCTTACACTCAATCTGTGCATTGATGTTTAGAAAGAAAACATTAGGGATGACATCTGAGTCAGAATGCAAGGCATACACGTGTAACATCACATTAAAAGCATCTAAATAGTGGGTAATCTTAAAGCTGAACTATTACAATTAGTTGAATGGTGAACTCTTGTTATGGTTTCAATTCCCTTGGAAGGAAAAAATGTGGATCAATTAATGACTAGTTATTTTTGGTGTTTCTTTTGGTTTCTTGAAGAAGGTTGGAGTTGAGATCTTAGAGCACTGAAGTATCAGTCAGTAGAAGTTAGATCTCTAATACCAAAGCATTCTGCCTCCTTAGTGTATGTTGACGACTTGGACAGTGTCATGAGTCTGTGTCAGCCTGCGAGTGGGTTTTCATGAGCCACTGGTCTGAAGTGTTTAGAAGACCAACGGAAGCCCCATCTTATTTTTGTGTATTTTCTGACAGCCCAATTTTAGGGAGAAGCAATTACCCTTTGTCATTTAATCTGTCCATTCCTTGACCATTTAAGTTTTTGGCCTAAAACTTTTTTTGAAGAATTAAAGAGATGAAACGCCCTTCTTCAGTTCTTGTTCATACTGATACATGTGTGCAGTACACAATTACATTTCTCATGCACAGTTGGTACATGTTCACAAGACATTTCAATCCTTTTATCATTCCCTTCCTCTCCTCCTCTCCTAATCCCCTTTGCATTTGCAAAAGACCTCTCCTCTGGTATCTGTCTTATATGTTGCTTCTTATTTATATTTTGAGTTTCTTGCATAAGAGAAACCATGCTATGTTTAAGTTTGTGTGTCTGATTTATTTCATTTAATATTGTATTCTCAAAGTGCTTCCGTTTTCCTACAAACGTGTTTATTTATTTCCACCCGTGTTTATTCTTCTCTAAGGCAGAGTAGCATTGCACAGTGTGATGACACCACATTTTCTTTTTTCTTCATCTGTTGATGGGCATGTAGGCTGCTTCCAAGAGTTAGTTACTATGAATTATGCGGATATAAACATGAGTATTATGTATCACTGTAGTATGATATCTTCTACTCTTTTGGGAAGACACCTAGAAGGAGAATAGCTGAGTGGAATGGAATTTCTAGTTTTGGAAATTCCAAATTTGAGGAATCTTCTTTCAGATCCCTAGTGATTATACTAGTCTGTATTAATTGCACTTGAAAATTTTTGGAGAAATAATACTGACATATTGCCAGGGAAAATCATGCCTTAAAGATGTACAGTCCTAATTAGAGATAGATGTTTCTTTTTTTTTTTTTAGGTTTTTTTTTGTTTTTGTTTTTGTTTTTTGAGACAGGGTCTCACTTTGTAGTTCAGGCTGGCCCTCAGCTCAGCCTCAAACTGACATCACAGCATTCCTCCTGCCTCTGCCTCCCGAGTGCTGGGATTACAGGTGTGAGCCACCATGCCTGGCACTGTGGTATGTGGTACTGATTGCTGCTGGGCATGAGTCTCCACACCCAGTATGGTATGTGGTTAACCGGGGGATCGAACCCGGGCCCTTGCACTTGCAAGACAGGGACCAGAACCACTGAGCTAACTCCCCGGCCCCAAGATAGATGTTTCTTATGGTCCACTAATTTTCCCCATTATGACCATTTTGAATATTTCTGCTGTAGTCCACTTGAACAGTTAGAAATTCAAAGCTGGAAGAATTCATTTATTTTGACCACTATTAGGTAATTATAAACTTGAAATATTTAAATTATTTTTCAAATGAAATTATCATATAAAATATTTTCTAAGGTTTTATATTTTGATGAAAGAGAAAAACTTCCTCACTGGACAAGGAGCCACAATACCTAGGTCTTTGATCTGATTTACCAGTCACTAGTTATTCATCTGTGATGATTCAATAAACACCCAGGAGCTGGAATTTTCCTATCAGCACAAGATTATTAGGATTAAATGAGATAATAAAGTTATGACACTATTGAAAATTCTATGTAAGTGGTTAATATCATTTTATTATCCTCATTTCACTAACTGAGCATGAGAAAACTAATTATCACTGTCCTAATATCAAACAAATGTAGTAAGGCCTTCCCAAGTTAGTACTGGGCTCACACATTCACCAGAACGCACAGTCACAGTCGAAGCTCAGTTCTGTCCCAGCCCGAGTATGTGAACTTGGGAAAATACCCAACTTCCTTTACACTTGTTACTGTATCTGTGAAACATAGGTGTTGATAGTTGGTGTAATAACTTCTCACTAAAAAGCTGTCATCTTCCTTTCTTTGATTAAACACAGGCAAGGTTTTGTTTCTGAGTCTTGGCAAGCAGATCATAGGAAACCTTTAGGAGACAAACACAGCAACATTTGTGAAGTTTATTTTATGTCCTCTGAAAAGAATTTCTAGGTTCCTTCCATTCTCTGTTATGAGACTGATCTCTACTCCTGAGATTCTAATTGTTAGACATTGAATCTTTTTATGTATTTCTAATGACTCAAGAACGATTGTCACAAAGATTAGGTCACAGAGCATGTCCTACTCTGTGTGTGTGTGTGTGTGTGTGTGTGTGTGTTACCCATTATATCTCAATCGTGTGGGTTTTTTCTAAAATAATTTTCTTAAGTAAACTTTTTGCAGCCAAAAAGACACAGTGGTAAAAGTCCTACTGTGAAAACCTCAGTCCTCACTCCTCCCTACACAACTCCTGTCCTCTTCAGGTTCTTTCTGCCTTTCCTCCTGTATTTTTCACCCTCCTTCTAAATAAATACTTCTGTTACTATTTCTTGTTTCATAAACTTTAGACTTCCCATGTTCATTATCTCTTGCTGGATTTATCTCTCTACTCACACATTCTCCAAGAATAATCAGAACACAGTATTTACCCATCGGACCTCTCTATCTTCAGCTCCCACATCATTCTGTTTCCTAAATTCACTCATTTTGATCACATTTGATTAACACATGGGTTTGCTAGTGGAAAATAATATAAGAAGCCAAACTTCTAGAAATGGAAAGAGAATGCTTCTGAACAAACATGAGCGATGACACCACAGCAATAGTAACAGTGGTGAGCATCGCTTTGCGTGCACCTTTATTTACATAAGTTACCAAGTTCTCATGCCAAAGCCACAGAGACATATTAAAGATGATATCTCTTACAGCCCTTTGGTTTTACGCTTCGTTTTCTGCTTTCCCTTTTACATGGCTGCTCCTGGCTATAACTTGGGGGCAGATTTGCCTAGAAGTTAAAGGAAAGGACGTTTGTGCTTTCCAATCACAGAAGAGCTGCAGGGAGAATTTGTTTATGATCTCCCTGCACTTAACTTTGAAATTTGCTCTAGGTTCTTCCTGCTAAATAAAGTTTCAGAATTTTCAGAGCATATTTTGTCCTTAGGAAACAACTCCTGACCTCCACTACTGAGCCTTCCTTCTGTGTTAACAGGCAAAATACATTGGATGTACTTAACACTGCAGTGACTGACTGATTTCCTCTGCAGCAGGCTGCTCCCTGATTGCTGTTGGTCAAGACGATTGGAATTGTGTAGAACATGCTTTTCTCAAGGGAATAAAATTTCAACATCTCCAAAACTCAAATTCTATCGTTCTGGCTAAATGAATTCCAAAGGAAGCCACCCAAAGCTATACGAACTTGAAAAGTTGAGGCATGTGGAGCTTATTTTGGTCTTGCTTTGCACATTATCTTTTGACTCTATCTCAGCGTAAACACAGTTATAGTAACAGTTTTCTGTCACATTGGACCTCAAATGATATGTACTTTTAATGGATTCATCCCAGTTAGCTATAAATCTTTATTTAAAAATTATTGTTACTAGCCCAGGGTTAATTAATCCAAATCAAACAGCCATTGCTCAGGAAAAATGATTGAGTGACAACTTTTCCCTGCTTGCTAATTCCAATGTAATTTGCATTATTATCTCTGGAGCCTAGAGATCTTCATGATGGTTTCTTATTAATAATAGTATAATGTTTGTAATATCATAGTATTTCATGGACTTCCATTCAGAGAGCAGATTTTAATAAGACCATGGGTTCAGAAAATATTAAAATAGCATT
>PVIR01012630.1:22363-44137 GCA_004026965.1 Petromus typicus
CAATACTGGGTGTGGAGACCCACACCCAGCAGCAACCAGTACCACATACCACAGTGCCGGGCGTGGTGGCTCATGCCTGTAATCCCAGCACTCGGGAGGCAGAGGCAGGAGGATTGTGATGTGAGTTTGAGGCTGAGCTCAAGGCCAGCCTGAACCACAAAGCGAGACCCTGTCTCCAAAAACCTAAAAAAAAAAAAAAAAAAAAAAAAAATAGCATTTTATGAGTACATTGCTTGAAGCTTCTCAATGGGAAGCACTGTTTTCCACTTCGCTGAATGAAAAATGATCCTTGCAGGTTGTTCTCATTTGCCAAACACGACCATTTGGAAGAGTGGGGCATTCCCTCAGAGAGAGGCGAGAGACAGCGAGGATGGCCACAGGACTGGTAGGGCATCTTTGGATGAGAAGGGCATTGTCAGACTGCCTTCAGGGTGTGCTTTAGAGTCACGTGTGCATCCTCATTTAGGTTAATAGCTATGGACTTGAAAAGCAGTGAGATTAGAAGCTTTGAGATTTTTGCATCCTTAGATGAAGAACTGGAATTTTTGCATTTATCTTAATAGGGGAGCTGAAAGGATTAATTGTATTAATATATGAAAATCTTTCAGAAGAATGGTGGGTGTGATAACTATAGAGGAGAAATCATTATTACTGTTGTGTCACTGTTGTGTTACTAGCTATGGTAACATTAGTGATTATTCAGAGAATTGTAAACCACATTGCCCTGTGCAAAAAAATGTCCCAAACCCTGTATTCACCCCTCTATATTATTTAAGAGCTTAAACAGATGACACTGTGATTGAAATCATGGGACCTAAATTTGATGATACATTCTAGTTCTGACAGTTAATTAGTAGGGTGACCTTTATCAAATTAACTTAACATTTTCTAATCCTTAGTTTGTTTAACTAGAAAAGAACATAATAACTTTATCAGAAACACATTTTTTGCAAATGTTCAATGAAATAAAGTATGAAAGTGCTTACCTAATGCCTAGAATATAATAAGTAGTAAATGGTCATATTGTATTATTTCAAATTATTAATAAATTAGTACAACGAAGCTTGGAAGACTTCAGGTGTCTCAGTTTCCCACTGAGATGGCATGGTTGCATGTCTTCACAGACACACAGCTTTCAAAACAATTTATTAGTACACGTTTGCAGTAAATGCATTTTACAGTCATCACGGAGGGTTGTCCATGTACACAACACAGCTTGTTTGTTTTTGAATCCCTTCCCCTCCCCTTCCCTCTTCCTCTAGTTTTCCTTTTTGTGTTTTCATTTGTGTTGATATTGCTAGTCTTAGCTCACGCTTATGTCCACATTCACTGAGGTTATAATGAACTTGCACCTGGCATATCTTCACTCTACCTGTTTCCCTGTCTCCCCCACACATCCCTCATCCTTGACCCCTGGGCTCCTTCACATCTGCAAGAGATCCATCCCCTTGTCTCATTCCCCGTATTTCCTTCTTCCCTGAGTTTGTATTTGGCTTTACTCAGGTGAAAGATACTATATGGTATTTAAGCTTGTGTGTCTGATTGACTGCAGTCAACATTATACTTTCTAGATACATCCATGTTCTTACTAATGTCCCAAGTTTGACGCTTACTGCCAAGTAGTATTCGACTATATACAGATACTACAATTTCCTTATCCAGTCCCCTGTTGATGGCTACACAGGCTGCTTTCAGAATTCAGTCATTACGAATTATGTTGCTATAAAGTCTGATGCCGTAAGCTCTTTGGGGGAGATATCTGGAAGGAGGAGGCTGCTACTTATTCCCGCTTTAGAGTCAGCGACCCCCTCTTTCCCTGCATGTCGCTCCGACTCTGCCCCGCTGCTGTGATTACTTCTCACTCGCCGCTGAGCACATCTGATGGGCAGCAGGCTGTACTCCTGGGGACCTGCTGCACTCGCAGCTCATGGAATCGGAAACTGCCGCCTTTTAGTCTTGGGGCTTTAGCCTCTTTCATTTTCTGTCCTTCTCAGATCTCCAGCCTTGAGTCAGCGAAGGCTTTGAAGTACAGACACAGAGTAGAGAAAAGTATTTCATGACCACACTAACTTGAGCACATCAGAAGATGAAAGGTGTCTAGGAGAGGCGTTGGCTTAAAAAAAAAATCAGATTTATAGAATTCCTACAGTGACAGATGGATTCACAGTGTATGTTTCAACAACAGTTTCTCATGAACCACGGCAACACAGAGATGACCACGTCCATGTTTTGGAACACATGTCACGCAGAACACCTTCTTTTCCTTCCCAGTGAAGTTATCTCAGTTCAGTTATTGGCAGAATATTAAACTGTGTGATTACTCTCAGCGAGTGTAAATTCCTACACTTCTCTCACAAGGTCCTGCGCTAATGTGAAGGTACGTTTCATGGCTTTAGACAGAGATCCGACCACATGACCTAATGGACTGAGCTCAGGATCCGCCACCTCCACGTGCTGCCTGGTCAGCCCCAGCGGTGGGGTCAGAGGTCAACCGGAAAAGGGTGGAAAGTCACTTCCTTTCCAAGGACAGAGAGCCTCTGCGTATGAACAAACTCGAAACAAGCCGGGCTGAAAAGCACCCGCACAGCGCCAAGGCTGTTAGCGACCCTCGTCCTGTGCTCCTGTCCCCAGGCTGCAGCTCCACGGCTGGCCGGTTACCGTGCGCTCAGCCTTCCTCGGTTTGCTCACTGGGCCAGTTTGCTCCGCGCTTGCAGGGTTTACCTCTCACTCTGCAGGCCCCTCCCGGCTCCCTTGTGGGGAGTGAGGCGCACTGCGCAGCGCTGAGCACCTCTGGAGCAGCCTGTGGCTCCCCACCGTCCCTAGAAGAACCGCAGAGACCGCAGAGCTGTCGCCCATCAGCGCTCCATAGCTACACGCCAGGCCCACGCATGGAGAGTGCTGCGAGGCCAGATGCTTCCTCCTGACTGTGCGAGGCCTGCTCACTCTTCAGTACTTACCGAATTTCCTCAGAAACGAATATGGGACGGGGCTGTCTTAGCTCTTCAGACATCGCCAGTCCCCATCACGGAGACTCACTTATCAGCACCCCACGTGCACTCGAGCACTTGGTGTAGTGAATCCGAGCCCAGAGCTTCTCTTAGTCTCCCTAGGAGATTTCTCTGTAGCAGGTATATCATCTGTGATATGTTCTGGCGTTTTGTGGAAAGGGATCTTGGAAAACAAATGAATTAAAGATAAAAACATATTCCACTCTACAAAAAAAGAGAGAGGAAGGGTTTTAAGGGAATACTTGGCGTTGGAAGAAACAAGTATGTCCAGAATTAATAGCCACAGTCTGTATTAGAAGAGAGAAACTTAGCAATGAGGGACTTCGTATGTATAAGAGAAAAATAAAGGAATTTATTGGCAAGTATATGATGAAATTAACCTCAAAGAATCCTTCTCAGACTAATGTTCTGTTTATGCGTATTGTGAGTTGCAAATATAATTTTGGTGTAATATTCAAGTCAATATTGATGCGCTTCTAAGATAGAGGTCACTGTGCTATGTGCTTAGAACCTGCTTCATGAGGGAGGGTAATGGTGGGGTGAGCCTTTAAATTATTTTTTCCTTATTTGACCCTTAAAGAAATCAAAAGAGATGGAGGACAGATTTCCTTGCTTGCTCAAATGTCTCCTCTTTACTGACTAACACTGGGCCATTTGTACTTGAGTATGTGTGGTAGAGGGACAGTGTACTTTTGTGATTTTACTACTGGTTGCTTTGCACAATTGATTCCATGGAGTTCTACAGATAGGAGAGGTGGTGAAGGCGCACGGACATATCTAGATGTTTTCCCCTGTTCAGCAGTCCTGTGTCCAGGAGCTGTGGAAAGCTCATGTCTCTGTGGAACATCTGATATTTCTAGGGCCTGTGGGAGAAGGAGGATTTCTAATGCGGGGAAGAGACTGAGTACAGAGTTAACCCTCCGCTGTCAGTCAAGTGTCAGGGTTGGGCAGTTAGATACACCCTGGAAGCTGCTGTGACCTGAACTACACCTCAGAAGGAAGTTTTTAATAATGAAATCCAAATAACTTGCTTCCTCTTGCCTAATCTTTCCTTTATTGTTTGTGAAATGGAACTTGAATCTTTTTCAGTCTGCTCAAGGTAAACATTTCAGAAAATAAAATAATGGCCCAAGATAATTTTTATGGTCATTGGTAATTATGCTGTGCTACAAAAAAATTCCCTAGGTGAAATGTCTGCACGTTTGATTCTGGCTCAGAGAGATTTGCTTTAAGCACATTGCATTTAGATTTCAGTCAGTGACATTCCAATGAAAGCATCTTCCTTAATTAGCTAATATATTTATCTTTTGGCTTTCAATGTCTATCCAAGTCCTTCTTATGTTCTGGTTTAAAAATAAGAAATTTTATGATAGCCAAATACCCATTTCCAGTAATATTTTTTATTGTAAAGTGTTGCCTGCATATATCTCATAAAAATACACTATAAAATCAGAATTCTTCCATAGAGTCATAAAAATGAGTAGGGACAGAAAAGAAGTTAACAGAAGCCCAAAAAGTCCCTTTCAAAAGGCAAGTGTCCCTCCTGCAAAAAAGGAAATGCCTTTCCAAGTGAAATAGGAATGGACACCAAGATGATTTTAACAGCCATGGTGACATACTGAGATCCGTTTGATTTGATAACCTTAACTTCCTTCCCAGGGCAGTGGGGCTGATTTTATCAGTGTGCCTGTGTCAGCCTGGGGATGTGAAGCCTTGGAAAGTGGAGGCAGCCTCTCTGGGCTTCCTGATTCCAGACCCGAGCTCCTTCTGCTGCTCCCTCTTGCTGTAACCCAATATGGGAGGGACTCAGAGCTGTTGCTCCGTGGTACGTACGAGGCTGCCCAAACTCGTCTTTGAAAATGTCAAAGGATTATACAATACACGTTTTGTGGAAATTATAGGCAAACTGCTTGAAATTAACATTGAGCTTTGGAGTATTGCACAATTGGGTCTCATAGCCAGTTTCTAAAAGCACAGGGAACATTAAATTTGAGCTAATCACCTTCATTTTTGGTTAAATATAATGTCACTGCTAGTTTCCTTTAATGTGACCTCTCTTTGTATAATTTAGGTTTTCTCTTAACAACTGCTTGAAATTTCTTCTGGTTGATGAGATGGCTATGTAGTTCTTAAATCTTGTCAACTTAAAAAATGAGAATAACAATTTTTAAAAGATTATAGAACAGTAGTTCCCTTCTTCTTATATAAATTCTGAGTGTAGGCAGCCCTGATCTATCTACTTCCTGATGATCAGAGATTAAAGCTTATTATATCTGTTATTCTTAGTGTACTGTCTCATGGTGACACAGGAGATGAAATATGAAAATATTGTGTTTCCTAAACAGTGAGATGTCTGATATGCCGAGCTTGTGTTCTCTAAAAATTGAATAATGAATTCTAGGAAAAGCAGAGTTTAAGAGTATGCCAATTTGTATTGAGAGGACAACTCCTGAGAGGCAGGAGGGGACCCAAATGGATAGCCAAGGACCGTGCTTTACAGGGAAGTTTTGTAGAGTAAAACCTGCCTGGGTACCATGTGAATTATAGTTGTGATTAGCCAAGAAGGTTTCAAGTATAGTCACTTAGGGAGTAGTGACACTCTCATCACAGTGTCATCCATGTGTCCAATAGGGAAACAGGCCACGTCACAAGGTGCATAGAAAGATCAAGACCTTTTAGTCGGTGCTCTTGGTCACCCAGGGGGTGGCTGATACCTATCTAGACTTCATTTTGCCTGGTGTTTGTCTTTTGAGGAATTAAGCATTTTGTCTTTACCTTTTGGCCTTGTCTCCAACAGATGTGTCCTTTGTCCATGGTAGTGATGTATTTCACCTTGGCCTGACTCTCTTGGGCGTCTGACCCTGTCTGACTCCCTGTAATATTTCTACCTAACTCAGCTGTCTAAAGTAATGGTACAATATATTTTCTTGAACTCCAGCATCAGCATCCCTTCCAGTCAGCAGGAAGGAGAAAGGAGGAAGACAGGAAGGGGCACATCATCCCTTTAGGATGTCCCAAAGTTTCATCATTTCTGATCGTATGGAATTGGCCACAGTTAGTCCACATCTGCCCATCACTGGGAAAGAGGTGAAGATTCAGTTTAGTTAGCACTTACCTAATAATCAGGGCTTGTTACCAAGCACAGAGGAGCGGATGCTGGAAAGCAGCTGTGACCTCCGCCACAGAAAATGGTTACTTCCTTGCCATACCTGTACTGCATGACTTCTAGAAATGTCCTCCCTCCACGTGAGTTATTTTATAGCAGAGAATTTATGCCTGCAGGTTGGAACTATTATATTATTCAGAACAAGAGAAGCTGAACATAAAAATAATTGACCATATTGGTTTATATTTTAAATAGGCAGGTAGAGTTTAACTTCTTAATTTAAGATTCAGATTCTAAATGGCCATGCTGTTTACCAGTGGAGAACATTAGTCATTCTTTTGATACTCTCATCTCAGAGAAGTGGGAACACATTGAGAATTTAGGCTCGTCCTGACCATTAAAAGCAAACCATTTAGACAACATAATGAATACTTCTTAATCCTCTGCAGATTATAACATTCTTATCAGTTTTGAGTGGGATTTTTCTTTTAATGCTTGGGATGGCATTTTATACATAAAAGATATTTGGTGCTAAATTGAATTGACCTTCACTACTAAGTTGAATTTATTTGTTGCATATACAAAAGACCCTTGATAGTTTCTGCTCTATCCAATCCCTGTCCCCAGGACACTGTTAAACAAGCTCCGGCTTATTTCGATTCTATTAGAAGCTTGGGGGTTATTGCTATGCATAGCAGACACCACGGGGGATCATTTCTCAGCTAGTGTTTTACCCCAGACTGTGGACACACCTGCAGCTTCCTAGACTGGGAAATCCTCCAGGATACTAAAGTGTACAGAGATTAATCAAAGTAGCTCTAACCTAGAGAATACAGATTAATTTATCATGAAATCCATTACTCAGTGCAATGACCATATTCATGAGTCTCTAATCTTATTTAATCCTTCAAAGCTATCGATTTGTTAACATACTATTAGATTATTTTCCTTTCCTGAGCTATATTTCCTGTGATTTTCTCTGTAAAATAAGTAAAATCAAAGTGAAATCTTTGATTGGTTCAATTTCAAATATACAACAAAGCATGGTTTACAACTTTTTAAAGATTTAATTTATTTTTAGACATGCACTTTATTTTCACAATTGAAATACACACACATATATCTATAGATATATCTATCTATCTATATCTATCTATATATATGATATAGATGATATAGATGTATATATCTATCTATAGATATAGATATAGATATCTATCTATCTATTGATAGATAGATAGATATAGATAGATATACATATATGTTGTTTTTGTTTTTGTTTTTGAGACAGGATCTCACCACAGTTCAGGCTGTCCCTACACTCACTATGTAGCCCATGCCAGCCTCGAACTCAAGGCAATCCTCCTGCCTCTGCCTCCTGAGTCCTGGGATTACAGATGTGAGCCCCGTATCAGCATTGTGGTATGTGGTACCAGGGATTGAACTTGGGGCCTTGTGCTTGCCAGACAGATGCCAAAACCACTAAGCTAAATCCCCAGCCTGAAATTTCTTTATTCTTTTTTCAACTGCAATACCTGAGTACACAAGATTACCATCATTGTCGGGAGCTGGTTCATGTATGGAACATGCCTAAGTTATTTTCTATGTTGTCTTTCTCTCTCCTTCCTCAGTTTCCTTCCATCTCTTGGACCACTTTCACACACACAAACACACACATACACACACACACACACACAAACTCACACCCAGAGTACATGTTTGTAATACATAATGATGACATTTCTTATAGAGATTTGGTACGTGTACACAATGCTTCATAATTCTCTTCTTTTTAAAGGCTCATTTCCGTCTCTTCCTTTCCCTTCTCTGTTGCTTGGTTCCCTTTCCATGTAGTATAGATGTATCTCACGTTTTCTTGTTGTTTATCTTTTATTTTGCCATTTACTCATACTTTGGATTTCTCCTATAAGAGAAGCCATGTGATGTTAAAGTTGTGTTTCTGATTTTTTTCACTTAACACTGAGGCCTCAAAACACAACCATTTTCCCATAAATTACTCAAGTTTATCCTTCTTGATGGCAGACAGTACACAATTGTGCATAAATACTCCACTCTCTTTATCCACTGAGTTGTTGACGGACAGATAGGCTGCTTTCCAGATTCAACTATTGTGAATCGTGTTGTTATAAACATGAGCATGAGTGTATCACTGTGATTTGATGTCTTTAAATCTGTTGAGAAGATACTTGGAAAGGGAATCGCCAGATTGAACAAAATTCCTAGTTTTCTCTTTTTAAGGTGACTTTATCTTGATTTCCGTAATGCTTTTACTAGTCTATGTTCTCCTCAATAAGGAAGGATTCCTTTTTCCAGAAGATTCACCAGCATTTGTTCCTTTCTGATTTCTTGGAAATCAACCTTTGTTTCTGGTGTAAGATGGAAACTCAGGGTTGTTTTAATTTGAATTTTTCTAATGGCCAGTGATGTTGAGTATTTTTTTCATGATTTTGTACTTCTGAGATGTGTCTGCTCATTTCAGTTGCCCATACTTTGAATGAGTTTTTTAATTTGGGCCGTTTAATTTTTATGGGCTTTTTTTATATGCTAGATATCAGTCTTTTGCCTGAGAAATAATAGCAAAATTTTTTTCCCATTCTGCAGGTTGTCTTTTCTGTTGTTGGTTGTTTCCCTTGCTATGCTGAATCTTTATAATTTGATATGATCCTATCCAGTGATCATTTGAGGTATTATTTTTTTCATGATTTTGTACACTCTCCCTTCCCTTAGGTGGTACTGTGTCAAAGACAGCTCCTGTCTGCCTGGTAGAAGGGCAGGTAGCTTTTCTGCCTGGAGTAATGGGTCTTCCCCGACCTCCCTAGAGTTGCCTATGTTCTGTTTCCTCGTGCGTTCTGAGCTGTGCTGTCCACCTTCTGCCTCGTCCTGCCGGACTCCTCCGGCACTGAAGACCCTCAAGGCTCAGCTTCTTCTTTCCTCTGCTAACTGCTGTGGGCTCTTCGCACCCTAGACCTGCTCTCTACCATGTCCGTGTGTCGGCCTTGACCACGTAGCTCCAAATAGTGCTTTCCCTAGAGCCCCGGGAGCTTCGGAGTGAGCCCCCCTCCTGTGTCCACTCACCTGCGCTGGGACACGCCATGGGGCGGCACCTTCAGCACCTGGTGGTTCTTCTTTTCTTCCAGCTAGAACTTCTATTCTTCCCCTTACTTCCGGTAGTTCAACACCAAGGAAGTAGCAATGGAGGACGAAGGAGCACCGTCTCCACCCTCTCTTCTGTCGTCACTCTCTACGGTTACTGCAGCAAGGGCTCCTCCCGCACCAGTTGGCGCTCACGCCCCATCTCCCTGGGGCCACATGAAGGGAGCTCAGGACACCGTCATTTCACCGACTGTAGCAACCACACGAGGCAGTGTTCAAAGGTGTGGAGGGCGCTGTTCTCGTCTCCCTAACACACCTTTCCAGCTCAGTTTTTTCTAGGAAAATAAATCTGGAAACACAGGATCTTTCAGGAGCTCACCCCAGATGACAGTCCCCTTCCAGGGCTGTAACTGCATCGTCCTGTTCTGAGGGCACAGTCTGTGATTTTAAAGAGCTAGACATTTGTGGGAAGATCACTCACCTCTCCACCAAATACTTCCTGAGTTCATACGTGCGCTACGTGAGCCCAAAGCGGAACTATACTAGAGACAAACAGTGCTCCACGGAACTGAGAATGGAGTGACCGTGATAGGAATGACTGTGGCCATACCCAAATACTGCCCCTCAGTTCAAATTATTTGAATTTCTTTTCCTGTCAGAACAATGAAAATACTGAAAGCGAGTGAGTGACTGGGGAGGGGCCGTCCCTCCTGAGTTCTCTCCTGAACCCAACCTGTCTGGACCCTCTGTCTTCATTCTCCACATTTCCACCCATGCAAGTGCTTCATGTGTTTAGATATTTAAAAATTTTTAAATACTTTATCTATTGATTCTTTTCATCTGGCAAAAAATAACTGCATTTATCATGCATTTATGGTACTGTTGTTTTGACGTGTTTCCTGGATGGCACGGTCAGATCAAGCTACCAGATCAGCCCCTCTTCGGAAGTGGTTCTCTGAGAACTCTGCCTCCGGCAGGGCTGGATGAGGGGAGAGGAAGTGAGAAACCAGAGTGTTCCTTAAAGCCCGAGACACCCCTACAGGTTTACTGACTCCTCCTTTCATAAGATGGACACTATCTCAGCTCTGCTGAGGTGGAGAGGTAGGCCGGAGCCTTTGGTGCCAGAAAATAGGGTTCTCATCTTTATTTGAAAGACAGTAAGAAAACAGCAAGCAATTCTGTGAAGGACTTGTGTGGGAATGTTTGTGCATGTATTTGTGTAATAAACAGGCTTTTAAAATACAGTGAGGAGAATGGCATTGTAAGAGTATTGCATGGTACATACCAGATGCCCAATGAGCAGGCACTGTGGTATGTGCTGGTGTTTTCCCACTCAAATGTGGATGCATCGGACATCAGCAATTCCTTCCTAAGGCCCCCGGGGGGAGGAATACTCCAGACCAGTTACAAATATGCTCCACGTGTGATGGCCAGCAGTGTACGAGTGATAAGCCTGTGCTAGCAGATCTGTGTGCCTACACCCACTGCTGTAAATGTACCTGTGGAGTAATTAATGGAGGAGGAAGTTCCTGCCGAGATGAGAGCAAAGACAGTTGTGCAGTGACACACATGAGTCTCCGGCTTCCAACTCCCTCCTCACGCAGGCCTCGGCTGCACTGATATTCACTTTGTTAAACAGTTGCCTAATCTCCAAGTCCTACAAGGTCTGGATCCACCCAGATATTCATGGAAAAGTGGGATCTGAACCAGCTCCCGACAGTTAGCCCACCGTGCACTGGAAAGAGGTGGTTTGATTGGCTGAAGGCCACAAGGATAATTGAACAAGGTTCCCGTTTCCCACCTCACCCTGTACAGAACATTTGTGTTGTGTAGTAATTTAGGCTGTTTAGGGTGTAAGAAACAGCACTCTTTCTGTTAGCTCAAGCAAAAGGGTTTTTGCAGGAACGTGATGGTCTGCGTTTTGTAGTCTGGAATCAGGGCTCAAACAGAATTCTCCTCTAGAAGAGAAAATGGAATATTGGCCTGTTTTCTACCTTTATTGTATCTACGTTTTTGCACCTGGTTAATTTTTTTCCTCTACCAGTTGCCTATTCTTCCTTTCTGCTGCCAATATAATTTCCTAACTTCATAATCTGCTCCCTGAGGAATCTGGGACCGATGTTCTCTTCATTTTCCTGACATTTCCAAAACCAGATTCTCAAGAACAGAGATCTCCACCTGTCAGTCCATCAGCTTGTCTGGTGAGGTCTTCGGCCAGTGAGTTCTTGGGAACCAGTGATTACATAACACACACACACACACACACACACACACACACACACACACACACCCGTTTCTCTTTTCTTGTCCTTTTCTTCTGTGGAACCTCAAACTCTCTCGACACTCTTTCTCTTCTTTAGATTCCTGAGGCTATCTACAACTTGTACTATGGTGAGAAAACTCTGGAGTCTGTTGTGTTGGAAAGAAAAAGAGACAAAATATCTTTGAAAAGACCAAGATTTAAACAGAAGTACTGGAGCCCCAACCCAAATAACCATCAAAGTATTTTGGATAAGGAGGTGGTGATGATGGATCAGCTCTCCCCACGTCCTTTGATGAAAACAAAGTTTTCGAGTTCTACAATGAATTAGAAGCCAAAGACCTAAATTCTGCTTCAGGATCTAGGCCTAGATGTTAGACAGTAACTTAACTTAATTGAGCTTTAATTTCCCTCGTCAATGCAATGGGACTGTCTACCCATTTAAAGATGCAGTATGTAAAAACACTAACAAATCATATATGCAAATAACCTGTGGTAATTAAATTGCACAGTGACAGGATGACAAGCTGTGATCCAGTTACTCAGGTATATCCACACACAAAACAGATAAAAAAAATCTCTGCCCTGGGAGCTCAGCACCTGCTAAAATTATTCTGGTTCTGCCTCAGTTTTCCTTCTGCTCAGGTGTCTGTACCTTTCTCTCTTCCTTCCTTTCTTTCCTTTCCGCCTTCCTTCCTTCCTTCCCTCCTTCCTACTTCCTCCCTTCCTCTCTCCCTCCTTCTTTCTTTCGCTTTCTTTCTTTCTTTTTCTTTCATCATAAAACAAGTGTTATCCAAGTAGCTAACACTCTGAAGTATTTACAAATGGGTCACACTACTAATCTATATAGAGCCTGGCGATAGGACAGAAACAGCAAGCTGGATTCCAGACCGAACTGTGCAGCACACTAGCTTTGTGACTACATTAAGCAAAAACAAAACAACTTGAGCTCACTTCCTGCTCTGTAAGGGAGAGCTGGATTGCAGATCTCTGAGGGTCCTTTTAGTTCTGTTTACTCCCACGGGGGTCCTGCCCTCTTGCTAGTAGCTGGTACAGAACCTCCAAGGGATTTAGCTTCCTTACGATCTGTCCTACAAATTCCAAGTAGACAAAGGCAACATCACCGTGCTGCACTCTGGGGCATAATCACTGGCCATTTTCTATCACTGCTTCTCATTTCCATTATTTCCATTCTGTTTTCCACAGAGCTTACACTCTTCAAGACATATATCAATGTGTACATTATACTTATTACTACTCCAACCCACTTAGAAAGCTGTATTTACATTTCAACTTTCTAAAATCACCTAAATTTTCCTCATTTTTGTAGGTTGAATTCTATCCCTATTTCCTTATATGTTTAACTTACTAATTGGCCAGTTCATTTAATTACTTTCCCCTTTAAACTGCTGTGAAAATATGAAGTTTAATTCCCCACTCATCAAAATAGTATATTCCTAACTAATAAAGTTTCATTCTATACATACAGAAAGAAAGGGACATTTCTGTGAGTATGAAAACTTAATCGGACAGGTATATCTGACCTAAATCCAATCTATCAAAGATGATAGCAAATACCAAAAGTCACCAAGAGACCAGTTCTGTTAACATAAGGTTGCAGTTCAGCCACGGGTATATCTATCCACATAGATGAATAGCTTTGCCTTAAAAAGCTGCCGGGGCTTTAGGATCTGTGAGCACAAGGATACTTTTCATCAAGGCAACATTCCCAGAGTTCCCAGCGGCAGCCTTCCTCCAAGCTAAATGACTTGTCATGGTGCTTCCCACACTGCCTGTCTGTCGCCGGTGCCAGCTCTTTGCGCCATACCTTGTCCCTCTTGGTGTGACACTAACTACTCCCTGGGTGACCTTCGGAGCCAGAGCTAGAAGCACCAAGGTGCACTGTGTCCCTAAAGCCACTGGGCCTGATGGATGTGGCGTGGAAGCCAGCAGTCTGCAGATGGGTCCGACTTTGAGGTGTCACTTGTCTTCAGCGTTCCTCAGGGAAGTGAGCTCAAGTTACTACTGGGAAATTTCAGCCCCTCCTGCCCCATCTTTCTCTTTGTCCTACTTCTGACTTTATTATTGGTTTCTCCCAAGAAGGAGCTCTTAATAATCAACTCAAGGATAAATCCTTGGCTCCAAGTCTAATTCTGAGAATGCTCAGCTGAAGAGAGGACTTATTTATCACTCATTCATTTGTGCAAAATCTCACAGCCTTGTCCTCAGTTCAGTGTGCACATGCTGAAGGTACTATGTAGGACATGCAGAGCACATGTTTAAACATTAAATGTATGAACGTACCACCATAGATATTAAAGTAACTTACCCCTGGTTGGTTCTCATGAATGATAAAATATTTGTTTAGACCTAAGTGTTATTATGACCCTAGCCACTGAGAAAGAGTGGATCATTTTCCTAGAGTTCATTCTGGTTCAAGGCTTGTTGGGCTCAATTGTGAACCAAACTGTGAGAAATTGACAGACTAATAACTATAATATGACAAGTACACCTTGCATAGCATAAAATCCTGTAGAAGTATGTTAGAAAGAATGGGATATTCCAAAAAAAATGAAAGGCTAGATCTTGCAGGGTAAGATATCACTTTGGAGAGAGGTGGAGAGGGGCATTTTAGAAAGAGGAAACAGCACACTGCATCATGCCACCACTGTAGCTGCACTTAGGTACGGGAGAGAGAAAGTAGAGTCAGCCTGCATGTGATTAGAGGCAGATCAGAGGTGTGGGCTGGAGCTGCTCAGTGGTGACCTCAGGCCCTTCAGGACTCTATCCTGCCACAGTGGGGAGCTTTCAAAGATATTTAGGATTTTCCCAGCTTTGTCTTAGAATTAATGTGAAGGATGTATTTGGGGAAAAATTCGGGACAGAACCAATAGTTGGCTAATAGATTAAACCAAATTTAATGTCCAGTATAAACTATTTTCAAAGTAGAATTTACTTCTTCAAGCAGTTAAGAGCAGGATTGAACAGCAGATGCCCAGATTTCTAAAATATCATCTCCTCCGTCAGCAATATGCATGTGTTATGCTGATGAACCTGACATGTTACCTCATGTTGTCCATTGGAGCTATTCTTGCTGTGGATATGCTACAGGCCTAGTCAGTACAGTGCATCTACCATAATAGCACATACAGAGGAACTGTACTGTGTAGAGTGCAGAGGATTTTTAGGGGCAAGAGAACAACTCAACTATTTCAGACCTATCAAAAAGCAATTTCTTGAGCCGGGGAGTTAGCTCAGTGGTTCCGGCGCCTGTCTTGCAAGCACAAGGGCCCGGGTTCGATTCCCCGGTAACCACATAACAATACTGGGCGTGGAGACCCACACCCAGCAGCAACCAGTACCACATACCACAGTGCCGGGCATGGTGGCTCACGCCTGTCATCCCAGCACTCGGGAGGCTGAGGCAGGAGGATTGTGATGTGAGTTTGAGGCTGAGCTCAGGGCCATCCTGAACCACAAAAAGCGAGACCCTGTCTCAAAAAACCTAAAAAAAAAGCAATTTCTTATAGTTCAAACTGGTACACTTGCAAGACCGAGGGTGATGATTTGAAGTGTAATTCCCAATGCAAAGAAGACAACTCATTTTCCAAGCCTTCAGAGAATGGCTTCCTAAAACAGAAATCACAGTCAAGGACTGGAAAGCCAGCCTAGAAAGGGTACTACCTCTGTATTCTCAGGTACTTGGGAGGCTCAGGCAAGAGGACTGCAGGTCTTCAAGGAAGGTCTGCACAATTTAGTGACTGAAATTCCCAAAAAGGAAATAATATAATACAGTGGGTCACCAGTCCTGGTCAAAAGGATGTTTCCTGAGGAAGTGAATCGAAGAAAGCTTCGGGGAGAGAGATTGCACATGCAAAAGCCTAGGGTAGAAAACAGGATGACACTGCTCATAGTGCTCATGAATCACCACAGTGACCTAAGAACACAAGAATTAAAGGGGAGAGTTGGAAAGGAAGCTGCAGGTTTAGCCAGAGGCCAGATCTTACAGGTCTTCGAGCTCAAGTTATGAGTTCTGGTCTTTATCCTTCAAACCACTAACTTGGGAGTGATAGAATTCGATTTGCCTCCACCAAACCACTTGAAGACTATGAGTTCTTGTTTGACCTTGGGCTAGTACAGGAATACCTGCTGCCGTAAGAAGGAAGTCATATCAACCATGGGCTCTGCCGTCCATGCCTGTATGTAGGAGGGATGAAGTGATGAGGCAGTCTTGGGGGGATCACAACTAAAACATGCTTGTTTCCTGGATCATAAGCCATGTTATATGTAGGTTCACATGTACATTTTGATTTCCTGTGAAAATGCTCAGGGAAGCGTCACCTGATGAAAGCAGTCATAATTCTGTCCCCTGCACCCCCTCTGTTCACAGATCAGGTACCACACAAACAACTACGCAGCCAGCTCCACCTCCCTGTCCCATCCGTGTTCCTCAGCCTTGGTGTGGAGCGACCCTTTGGAAAGGTGAGACCTGGAGCTGCCCGCACTGGCAGCGCAGCCCTCCCGGCTCTGCTTTGACTGGGTCCCTGCCGTAGAGGCAGAATAGCTCTGGGAATGAACACGCGCAGTCAGCACACACCTCTGACTATGGAGTACGAGATTGCTCAGAGGGGCCATTCTTGTTGTAAAACCCCCCTGAGAACTCTTCCAACTAAGGCTTTTCTGAGATTGGTTCCAGTCTGATCTTATGACAAATCAGTTCTCCTGCCATGCAAAACCCTGTGTGTTACAGATTTTTCATAAGAACCGTCTCAGGGTTGTTTTTTAAGTCTAAGTTACTGTTTTAATTACACATCAGAATCCAGGGTGCTCACCATATGGCTAGCACACTTGTGTCTGCCCTTTGGATTAGATTTATTTTGTATAAAATGCATCCTTCAATGTGTGTGTGTATTCAATGTGAATATATTGAATTTCAAGCACTAATTTCCTCCCTCAAATGCCTCTGTTCAGCATTTCTGCTAGGAATACAGGGCTATAGTGTTAATTGAACACAATGTCTGTTGGGTATTATTGAATTGTGTGGCCTATTTTTTTAAGAGAGGATGTGAATGAAATGTTCTAATGATTATTTTCCAAAGATAGCACACTGGACTAGTCAGAAAGTTGACCTTTTCATCTGAACGCAATGTGAGCATGCTCACTCTGCCTCTCACCCGAGTACTGTCAGGTGTAAACATTGCTCTCTTGGGACAAGCCGTGCTCATGACTGTGACACGCTCATGACACGCAGGCAGCCCGGAGTCCTCGCCATGGGTCTCCCCGTGACTGAGCCACCTCGGAGGTCCTCACTTGTTTTTCAGGGGAAGAGGTAAATGTGATTTTCAGTGGAAACACAGCATGCAGCTGGACCTACAGGATAAGAACAAGCTGGATGATTTGGAAAACAGTTTAAATATCATGATGCCAGTGAAAGTTTCCCTCAGCCGACCTTTGGGACCTCCTGTCCTTGCATACTATCCCTTAGCCACAGATGCAAACACCTTGCCATTGTTCTGCTGCAAAGACTCCAGGGAAAAATGTAGTAATAAGAAGCAATATTTTTTTCCCATCTCTATTTTGGTAGGTTCACTCTAATGTTATTTTTATTTTTAAAAGTAAATTTTATTGTGTTTTCCCACATCATAAAATAAGAAATGCATGCTCTCTATGGAAATTTTGGAAAATAAAAATTATGTTACCTATTAAAATTTAGTTCATTGAATCATGAAAAACCTATTATTATGTTACACTGTGTTTCTATTCTTTTTGCTCTATGCTTTTTTGATTTTTATAGGTATATGGTACAGCATTATTGAATATTGTTTTATATCATTTTAATATAAAGTAAGAATTTCTTAGACTACAAATTCTTAGGAAAGTTATCTTCGTATCTATAGAAGAGACTATGAAAAGTATATTATGTAGTTTAATATAACCCGTGGTCACATTTGACACCATGATGAATGATACTGTCATTACCTATGGACTGAGACCAACAGGGATTGTTTTTTTTCTGTGTGTAACTTTGTTCCATAGGAAATCTTTAAAGAATACATAATGTGAGGGCTGAAGATTTAGCTCAAGTAAATGAGCTTGCATCTACCTTGGAATCACAAGGGCCCAAATTAAATCCCTAGTAATACCAAAAAAAAAAAAAAAAAAGAAAGAAAAAAAAAGAAAAAGAAGAAGAAGAAGAAGAAGAAATAATATGAGATCATATAATCAGACAGCTTTCCAAATCAGAATCAGAGAGATTGGAAACTTTTATCACTAAAGTATAAAAGTTTCTGCTTTGCTTTACTCTTAGCAGCACTGTATATGATTAAAAAATTAACAATACTTTGTTGGATTGATGAATAGGACAAAAATGCATTTCTTGGCTATTTCACTTTGCCTTCATTTCTTTTTAGGTTCTACTTAGATACTTATTGGGGCTTGTTTTATGATAAGTTGATTTGCTCATTTGGTGTGTCTATAATTGCTTTATTTATAAAACACCTAAACTTACTTCAATCGGGATAGTTTTCCATCAAGGGATACTTTGTTACTACCTCTAACTCCCAAACAGTAAAATTAGAAGGAAATTTCTACTTGTGCTTATTGCATCTTTCTCTCTTATTCTAACAGATAATGAAAGAATGGAGCTGGACTCTTTGCGCAATCCCTGCCTCCCTGAGTTTGTCTATTTCTTGCCACCTCCGAAGGAGAATTTTATATTTTCATTTGGATCATATCTTTATTTTTGTCTCATTTTTTATTGTACTGTTTTTCTTGGTGGTAGTGCATGCTGGGACCAGCTTTATCATTGTAAACCATGCCTCTGAATGTTAAATGGACTTCTCTGAAGGGCTCTGGACAAGCTTTTAACAAGCAGGACAGTTTTCCACCAGGAAATGTGTTCAAAAGAGTCTCTTAGCCCAGGATTTTTCTCCAACTTCAAAACTTTACCTGAATTTGAACAGATGTGGACATCTTTATGTGGAATGGTTTAATTTTACAATATAAGTGTGAAAACTCAGGATAAGTTTTTGACAGTAAAATGTAAATGCACTGTGCAGCATAGGCAGTGGGTGAGAGAGAAAAGCACTTACGGAGACGGGAAGGCAGAACAATATTGTGACAAAGGGATTGACACCATGTGTGTGACTAATGCTGTAGAGATGCTGCATCCTTCTGAGATAAGTATGGCAATAAAAGTTCCTAAGTTTAATTGCTGGTTAGGGGTCATTTAGGAAGTTAGGAGTCTGCTTTACTGTTTTTTCTTTGCCCTTAAAGAAAGAAGAGCAGCTAAGGGCACTCTTGAAGTCTCATTAACAGTTACGAGGCTGTGTGATTAACTGCTCAGTTGAAGGAATAAAAATCCAGATTCAGCCCTCTAATTATTTCTTCGTTCTTTGTCTCATTCTTGAATCATGATCAATTCAAGATTCCTTGCAATTTCCTTCCTAAGGCCACATACAAAAGGCTAAATTAGTAAGTGACAGTTATTCTGTATGAAATTTTACTTTTGTGGAAGGATTTTGTCTATATTAAAATAAAAAATTCTGCAAACTTTTAAGAACTACTTGAAATCATCTTAGAGCTTTCTGCTGACATTTTCTTTCCTGCTCCCAAATAGAGCCCGTTTTCTCTCTCCTTGCTCTTTCTCCATTTCTTTCTCACCACCTTCCACATTCACTTAGTTGAGCACATGCATGGGGTACTCCTCGTGGACCCCGGGCTACGGGCCATGTTGTCACCTGCATGGACAACTTAGAAAAGGTGAAAACGTGGGACCAGCAGTTTCTTCATGGGGCCTGTTCTGTGACTCCATTGTGATGTCCATCAACTAGATTAAATCAGTAGTTGAGTCCTTCTTCTTAAAAGCCAGACTACTTATGCATTAGCTGGGAGCTACAATTATTTTCTCACAAACATGTATTTGTAATGTAATATTAGTACTACATGCAACTTTCTTTTTAAGCTTTAAATTCAATGAATTTCATTTATAATTATTTTCTCACAAACATTTATTTGTGAGCCAGAGATTTAGTTCAATGTTCCCAGTGCTGCCTTGCAAGCACAAGGTCCCTGGTTCTATTCCCATTAACCACATACAACAATACCAGGCATGATGACTCACACCTGTAATCCCAGCACTCAGGAGGCAGAGGCAGGAGAATTGCCGAGTTTGAGGCTGAATTCAGGACCAACCTGAACTACAAGGAAAGATCCTGTCTGAAACAAAAAACAAAAAAAACATGTATTTGGAATGATTGGCAACGCAATATTGGTGCTACATGCAACCTTCTTTTTCAGCTTTAAATTCAATGAATTTTATTAACTACATAGTATTCGCCACCATTTTATAGTGTCTATGCCACTTTGTTAACTTTCTATCACTGAGACAAAAGTCATTGAAAAAGAAAACAACTTAGAAGAGAACATGTTTATTTTGACTCGCAATTTTAGAAGTCTCAGGCAGTGGACACGTGGTCTTTTGCTCTGATAAGGGAGAACATCATGGCAGGGAAGGGGTGGTGAAGCAAAGCTGCTTATCACAGCACTGGAAAGCACACAAAAAGAGGAAGAGGTCAGAATCCCAGGGTCCTCTTCAAGGACACGCCCCTAATACCTAACTTCCTCTTTGAGGACACGCCCCCAATGACCTATTTCCCTTTTCAAGGACAGCCGCCCAGTAACCTAACTTCCTCCCACTAGGCTGTGTCTCCTCAAGGAGTCTGACCTTTCCTAGTGTTGCCATGGGCTGAAAACCAAGCCTTAGAGCATGGCCTTTAGGGGATATTCAGGACCCTGACCTTCACATTCATCATCCATCCACGTGATTATCTAGTGTGGCCTATTTAATATTTTATTCTTACAAAAGATCCAATTTGCTGAGGGTTTGCCCATAGATAAATGAAGATAATGAAAAAGACATATAGTTTATGGAAAAGTGAACATAATTTTTATATGTGATGAAAACTGAAAATATGCATTACTTCTTTGAGCAAGGTAAAATGTTCTATCTTCGGAAATAAAGACTTAGTAACAGTATTTTACTGATTTCTTAACAAAAGTTGGTGATTGTAGTTATGGTTTTAATCACAAAGTTCATTGATTTAACTTTAAATCAAATGCTAAATGTCTTGGAGTTATAGAAGAACTATTTGTGTAGCATTAGAAAAATAATCAAAATAAAATGACAAATACACATCTAAAACACAAGAACTTAAGTGAAAAGCACTGCCATACGATGGCCCAGAAAGGGAAAAAGAAAATATACACTGAAAATGTCTAATCTCATTAAAATTCAGAATAAAACTAAATAAAGACTTCTAATAAAACTGAATGAGTAAGTCATGGAAAGTACAGTTTAGTGATAATGTGCAGCCTGTAAGTACTCGGGGTTGTGGGAGCAAAGGCTTTTCCTGCTCAAGCAAAGCCAGGTAAATGTCATGTTGAGAAAATATAAAGGGAATATGTGTAAAAAATAATATCAAGATAGATTTTTTAAAGATTTGGAGAAATTAATAAAAGGTCAGTTCATCTCTTTTCTGAGTATAGGCA
This sequence comes from Petromus typicus, assembly GCA_004026965.1. Taxonomy (NCBI): domain Eukaryota; kingdom Metazoa; phylum Chordata; class Mammalia; order Rodentia; family Petromuridae; genus Petromus; species Petromus typicus. The sequence goes on from PVIR01012630.1 coordinate 43,401, forward strand.
TCACTTCATTCCACAAGTTGTGTCACCTCCGCTCGCGGCCCTCATGGCGAAGTCCAGGTCTGAACCTCCATCCTCCCACCTGAACCATCCTGGAGGAGGTATCCTGCTGCTGAGCGTGTGCCTTGGCTCATCTGCCACTCCTGATGCCATAGTGGTACTTCGTTAATGAAACAAAAATATTTTTACTTCTTAATACCTTCAATATTTTCCCATGAGCTTCAGGATTAAATAAAAACAACTTGGTCCAAGAGCTCTGCCCAACGTTTGCTCTGCCCTGGCTTTGGTCTTCTCTGTCACTTCTATCCTGTTTTCCCATGAACCACTAACTTCTATCTCCTATTCATGATTTGCATGCATCTTCCTTTTGCAATATACCCCCTGACCCCTCCCCCAATCTGATCCATCTTTCAAGTCAGCTCATGGGGGGCTGCTTCCTCTAGGAAACCCTGTCTCTCAGCACCACATCTGTGTTGTAATCTGTTTCTTCACTTACCCATCATTTCCACTATCCCAGATGAATGTTTCAGTGTTATTCTCTATGCTTGAAGTGGCGGTTACGATTATGCTCCTTCAGGACCCTTGCTGGAGAAAGGACAGAAAGAACATGTACAATAGTTAAATGTGAAAGTTTGAGTGAAAGTATTCAACCCAAATGATTGCAGGTCCAAACCATCTTCTGTTATGCAAAACAGGTAATTAGCAACAAGTTTTGAATTACTGGTAGGATTGATGGTTTT
>PVIR01012631.1:0-44209 GCA_004026965.1 Petromus typicus
AAAAATCTTAACTTTTAGTAAGGACAATAGGATTCGGTTGCATATTGGCACAGGGCTACTCTTGTCACTACCAAGCACTTAATCAATACACAAGTTCTTCCAATTTAGGGAAAAACAAGTTGAACACAAATTTCTTTACATCGAAATGGGCTCACTTCAGTTGGAATGATGGATGACACCAAAGCCCAGCTGTTATTATTGGAAGTAATGGTCTTGGAAGTGGGCAAATATAGAGTTGCTGGCACTATTAATATCTAAGATCACAGTCAAAACTGGGACCAGGACATCCTTGGCTGAGGGGAAAACCATGTAAAGTAGAGACTCAGAGGTGTACAAAGCTAATTTCACACGCCTGGCCAACACCGAGGCCAAGTGAAAATATGTACAGAGAAATAAAAGGGCAAAGCAAAAAATACGAAGATCTCCTGAACTTAAAAATCCATTCCTTATATCAGCATAGAGATCCATGAGAAGAGAAAAGACCTACTGACTTGAAATGAAGTGTTCAAACCCTATTGCTGTCCAACCACAGGCACATCATTTGTGATGGTTTGATTGTGTCCATTTTCCTAGCTTTGGGATCCATCAGTGGGGCAGCACAGCACACATCCTAGTGTGTCAGGATGCACAGTGACACATGTCATGGTCTTGGGGCCTATGTTTTTAACCTCACTGTTTCTCTGGTACTGCTACCGTACATTGCTTCCCAGCCACCATACATCAAGCAGCTCTACTCAACCACCATAATATTCTTGCTTTGGAGCCTCATGGACTGAATCTTCTAAAACTACAAAGTAAATTAAACGTCCTTTCCTGTAAGTGAGGGTGTTTGGTATTGTGTCCAGGGAATAGGAAAACTGACTAAAGCTTGGTTAAATTATACAAGGAAGCCCTAGGAACCCAAATGTACAACTAAAGTAGAATTTTTAAAAAAGTAGGGATAAATAATGAGTGGAAAAAGAATGTGATAGTACTACTAATTAAAAAAAACAAGGAAACAAAGCTTATGTACATAGAGGGTGGGGGTGCAGGGTGGTTGGGGGAAGGGGGAAAAATGAGAATCAAGTCATCTCATATTCTGGTACAAACTCTCAATGCTGAATGAAATGATGATGTGTGTTCATAATGTACCAATGAAGATTTGAATTTTTTTAAAAAAAGACATCAGTGGTCACACACCATAAAGGAGATAGATTTCATCAATTTAACTTATGCAAATCCTTCCAGAAAACAAACATTAAGCAAAACAACAACAAAAATTTTCAGAGAAGAAAAAAAAAAAGCAAAATTCAGAGTTGCTACAATATGTGATGTAAAATGTTTATTTTTAGTAAGAAATTATGAGGCACTTAATGAAATAGAAAAAAAGCAGTCAGTATATATTGTGAGTGTTCACAGAAGCTAAATTTAATTAAGACTTCAAAGATACTGAAAATGTGTCCTAAGAACTAAAGATGACCACATGTAAAGAAGAACAATGAATGAAAAATAGATTCTCAATAAACATAAAAATCCCAAAGGAAATTGTAGGGAAAGAAAAAAATTCTCTTGAGAGCACTGATAGTAGATTCAAAATGATTGAAGAAAAATTGGCAATTTAAGATATATGAATATGCTATCTATAATTAAAACCATATCAAAACATATAATAGGAGGAGAGGACAGAGAAAGGTAAAGGTATAGAGGAATATTTGAGAAAATAAGAGATAATATACACCAATTTGATGATAAACATTAATCTATGCATTGAAGAAGCTCAAGAGACACCAAAAATGATAAATACAAAGACACTCACATCTACATATAACCAGACTGTCTACTGAAAGACAATCTTAAAAACAGCCAGAAAACACAGCTTCTCACAGACAGATGCATATCAGTGAGAACAATAAAAGGTGAGGAGAACAATAAAAAGTTAAGGTGAAGATCTGTAAGGGAAAAAGAAATGTCTCAGACACAACATTATCAAATATAAGAATGATAAAAATCAGTGGAATAAGAAAGTCAAAGTGCTTAAAGAAAAATTTCAAACCAAATATTCTACATCCAAATAACTGTCCTTTAACTAAAGGCAAAGTAAAGCTGTCTCCTTTAAAACAAGATGAAATAAAAGATTGAGAATTAGTTCCTAGCTTTTTACAGGGTTAACACAGAATTAGAATGTGTAAACACTAAAAATATTTGTTTAAGACAAAAGAAGCAGGTTAAGGAAGAACAAAAAGACAGGAATAATATAAAGTTAAATGGGAAATGTAAATTCAACCATATCAGTAAGTGAATTAAATGTGAATCATGAAAAATACATGAAACAAAAGGCAAAATTGTCACACTAGATAAAAAAGACTCTAACCATATATTTTCTGTAAGTTACATCTTATATTCAAAGACATAAGAAAGGTTATAAGTAATAGAATAGGAAAATACGCTATGCAAACAGTAATCAAAATAGAACTGGAGTTGCTACATTAAAATCAAACAAAATAAATTTTATGAAATAGTACTAAATCTGGGTATGAGGGTGCATGCCTAAAGTTTCATCATCTGCAAGACTGAGGTAGGAAGACTGCCACAAGTTCAACTCCTGAACTTGCAAAGCAAAAAGTTAGAAATCTAGAAAATATACATAATGTCAAATGGAGACACTCGATATTTCAAGATTTTTCTTTTGAGATTAATGATAATATTAACAAATGGGTTTTTTTAAATATTAAGTAATACACATATACAATATATTAAAGTATATTAAGATTTGGGAGATCAGTTTACTTCAATGAATCAATTCTTAATGCTTTCCGAAAGGTCTGTGCATTACGTAATCACATGCTCATAAAAGATCATTGCAAAGCAAAAGTCAGAACAAAAGACTTTAACAAAGAAGCAAAGTGATGTGGTTTCATCTTACCTGCAGTTACACTTTAGACAACAATTGGTTTTAAGTTTGGATATAGAATCAAAAAAGAATATCCAAAAGTATTTAAAAAGTCTGTTAAAATGCTTCTTTTCCAATATATCTAAATGGAAGGTTATATTTTGTTCATTTCAACCAAAACAACATATGACACTAGTGAATGCAAACAAGATCTGAAATTCAGCTCACTTCTAGTATGTCAGACATTTGCAAAATACAAAAAAAAGAATGCCACTATTTCAGTAAAATATTTGCTTTGGAAAATAATTACTTTTATAAAACTTTATTTACATGAACATGAAATGGCTTATTATTGACATAAATTTGAAATACTTAATTTTAACTTATAATACAATAAATGAAAGTAGCTATATTTACATAAATAAAAACTCTTTGAGGTGCTCTGTAATTTTTAAGAGTATAAAGGACTCCTGATACCATAGCACTGTTGAGTCTGATAAATGAGAAAGCCCAGAAAGATAATGACAAGCATAGTTATGAGAATGGGCATAGGCAGCCCCTAAGGATACCAAGATCAAGATGGCAACATGGAAGCGGAAGAGGGGCCTTAAAAGGCTTCATGTCCAATGAGCCCAAATGTCTCAGGTGAAGCTGTAGTAGCAAAAGACAGCTCAATGTTGAGAAACCATATTGCCCCTGGGCATTTCTGAGGGTAAGGATGAATATATGATAGAGAAGGAGAGAATCATGTATCTCAAAAAAGTAAAGGAATGCATGATCATGTGACTATAAATAAAACTATCATTTCTGAAAATGCAAAAAGACATTTAGTGAGCTAAAGTTTTAAAAAGTAAAGAAAGATGGGTAGGGTGGTATGCATATTGTGGAGGCTGAGGCACGTAGATTACAGTGAGTTTGATGCCGGCCTGATACATACATAGTGCGTTCAAGGCCGATCTAAGACATAGTGAGACCCTTTCTCACAAAACTAGAGAAGGGGACAGAGAAAAAAAGGTAGAAGATGGGTAAAGAATGTGATGGCAAAATGAAATGCAAAGTAACAGTCACCTGTATCACTAGAAGTTAAGAGCACATCAGTACAACACTCCTGAAAAACAGCTGTTGTTCCTGTTAAGTTTAAACTCGGTAAACTTCAGACTCCGTGTATTGGAGTGGCTGTTGGAGAGTATAAGATGCATGTAGGTAGGGCGGCCTTGCTGCTGGACACTCGGAACAACTGCAGCTGGCCAACTTCCCAACACTAAACGGCCGGTGAGGGAAATCTTTGGCAATCTTTTCAGGAAATCTTAGCAAATAGCTAATGTAAGTGACAGAGAAATACTATCACACTGACCAGCAAGGACGCCCTATGGAGAGCAAATAGGAAGCGTTTCGGGAAACACCTAAAAGAGCCCCAAATGTAGATTCTTATGATCTTGCATCTGGCTCAAGTCTTGTGTCCTGAGTTATCTGTACAAGTTAAATCCCTTTCTAGTCTTCATTTTCTCCAGTAAGACAAAGAAGCTTACCTTAATCCCTTAATTTAATTTTCAACTGTGATTTCCAGTAACAAATACATTTTACATCCTAAAAACACTCTTATCTAAAACAAAAGTGCAGCCTATTTATTATTCACTAAACCAATGGGTCCTAATTTGCCATGAAAAACAATACATTGTTATCTCTCTCTAGTTGTTTATTAAAAACAAAAATGAGTGTAACTTATAATAGCTAAATCTTGGGAGTGGCTTCTATTTTCATCAACAGATAAGTGGGTAAAGAAATGTGGTGTTTATACATACTGAAGGACTACTACCATGTAAGGATAAAAGAATCATTTGTAGGAAAATGGAGGCACTTTGAGAGCATGTTAAGTGAAATAAATCAGACATATGAGCTTAAATACTGCAGTACTTCTCTTATACACGACACTCAAAGCACGAACAATTTTTAAAAACAAAATAAAGACAACAGGAAACAGCTTTTGCAAATGAGAAGGGATCTAGAGATGGAGGGAGGAGAGGGGAGAAGAATAATAACACAAAATTAAAATATGTCAAGTACAGGTATTCCTTAAGATAAATGTAAACATTACATCCTGCAAACATACTAATAAAAATGGTGAAAAAAATAAGATAAAAACAAAACAAGTGTGAAAACCATGTAAAACTAGTAATTTTGATCTCTTTGGCCAGTTTTTTGAGAAGCCAATGGATACTCATATTTCAGCTAATAAATTATGAATATTAATATTCTTTAGCTATTTAAAGTTGATGTTCTATTTGGGGGTTACCTTAATTTCAGAGTTTAAGCAGCACTTTCTGCTTAACTCCTAATGTTAAAATCAGGTGCTTAGCTCATGTGTGCATCTTTAAACTCTTATTTGAAACATGCATTTTGGTTCTTCAACTGTTCTTCCCAAAAAACTGTATAATTAAATATAAAAAGTTAGTTTAGAAATACATGCCTCAGATGGCACTCAAGAGGCTCAAGCAGGAGGACTGTCACAAGTTCAAGGCCAGCCTGAACTACACAGCAAGATCCTATCTCAAAACAAAACAAAAAGAGAAATATAATATGCATGTGTCAAATGTTAATATCAGTGCCTGGCAGCAGGAATTGTACTTTTCATACAGACAAGCAGAACTGGGAATAGGTAGTAAAATTTGAATTGATATTCCAGCACCCTTGTAAATTGCTGCATATATAACCACCGCACTATTAACTATCTTTACTATTAGCTAATATCATCAAATACTGTGGTGACACTGGATTTCTCTGACAAAGTTCCACCACCAGCATTGCTGAAGATTTCTTTAAACAGAGATGGTATCAGTTTAACATGATACTTATTCTGCTTTTTCCTCCCTCTTTTTCTTCACAGGTTGTCATTTCTACATTGAGGCCTGAGGGCACCACTCACCTAGTCCTGCTCCTTCTCTTTCATCTTTTCTTCCCTAATAATGTCTTCCACATAAAGTCATTCTTGGCATCCATCTCTGAGGACATTTGAACAAACAAACTTTTTATGGCACCACCCACCATATTAAATTCATTCTGTGTACTCCTGTAATTGTCACAAAAAGCCCTCTGAAGACATTATTCCACTTTACAAAAAAGGAAACAGTAGAAAAGACTTTTCCTATTATCATACTAGTTAGGATTTGAATCCACCTCCCTAGACTTCAGAGTTGCAGCCGAAGACTTTATATCAAAACAATATTCATTTTAAAAAGATGCAAAATAATCCATTCCCTGTATGTGTACTTTTACACATCATCACACTCAATTCTGGTAAACTTTTGGAAAATATCACTTGAAGAGTTTAGTAAATTCTTCAAAATCATAATTATAAAAGTTCCTAAGATATACCCAGCACATACTCAGTTCTCCCCTGAAGATAGCTATTTACATTATACTGTATTGCCAAACTTATCAAAATGGCAATTTCTTCTTAGCCTCTATTAGTAATTACTAAATCTTTTTATATGAAATAGATGTTTCTAGCAATGCACTGGAATTTTTTTTGACCTCCATACTTAGGCAAAATCTGTATTTGGATTTGTTGGCTTTTCGGAAGAAAACACAATAAAATGGATACTTCAACATTATTGTGAAATCTCACATGTGATTAATGAGTGCTAACCTCGGAACGCTTGTGTGATCTCAGGAGTGGGATGCTGAGCTGGCACTCATCTGAGTCTTCCACCCCACTACCACACACGAGGTGTGTATGCACTGCTTTCAGCCAGCCCACTGACATGCTTCAAAGGTTAAGCGGAGCTGCAATAATGGTGAGCATTTAAGCATGGCGTTCCCACTTGTACAGAGGAGAGGAAGTTAACTCCATGCTTCATCGTTTTGTTTGATGATCCTTCTTTTCTCGATCCAATCAATGCTTTCTATAAAAACACAGTAATTTGCCAAGACCTTCTAGTCCTAAACATAGTCACTCCCACACAGCCACCCATCCAGATAGGGGAGGGGATGCAAGATGCTTATCTGGAGCCAGCATCCCCAAGGTTTTCAGACTTTTAAGGCTATACTGGTCATTCTGGGTTCCCCTGGAAAAGAAAGTAGTATGGCTGGGCTTCCTCATGGGTTATGCAAGTTGTGCCTTATGTACAAATACCCAAAATAGAGTAGTAAATAGTAGTTCATAGGGGCTGAAATCTAGCATATATTGCCTAGCTATGTGTCTTGCCTGGCTGTCACTGTACAGGAAAGGATGCCTCTGGAAGACACTGCATTTTCTTAATTTATACAAACTACTGATTACAGGAGCTGTGATTCAGGAGGCAAGGGGGCGTGGTATTGTCTCATTACATAAGCCTTTGATCTTCTGGTATCAACTTTAAAAATGCTTCTTAGAAACAAATAACTTGTAAAAGCCTATCAGAAGTACATGTGTATATATGACCAATGGATTATCACTTGTCCTACAATTTGTAACAAAGAAATATATATGTGCATCAACTTGTTTTATAACAGCTTTTATTATATGACCCATAGAGAGTATCATTTGCCCTATAATTTGTAACAAAGAATATATATGTCAGCCTCTTTCATAACAGCTTTTATTGTAACATTATTTAACAACAGGATGTCAGTTGAAAAGTTATTACACATTCATAAAACTGAATAGTATATAAAGCTCAAAACATTTTATGGAAGCAAGTTTATCAATATGGAAAAATTCATGATATATCACATGGAAAATAGCAGGTCCTAAGTAAAGAGGCAGAGTATTAGAACAGTTTTATTTTAAAAATACAAATAAGTCTATAAGAATGTAGAGAAAATATGATGAGTAAGTATTCCTGAGTGGTGAGATTATGGCAATTTTTCATTTTTGTCTTTCTTTTTAGATTATTTATATACTCCAACATATCAGTAACAAATGGATTATTCTTTCCAAAACAAAGAAAACAATCTCCCATTCCACCCTCTACCCTAACCTGGTTATACAAATGCTTGCTTACTGGGAAAGCCTAAGATCTTCAATGCATTCACACTGTTATGTACATCTCTTCCTACCTTAGCTTCAGTATTAGTCTTCACTGTCTTCATATCTGGTGATAAGGTTACTGTCCCTCTTTCCTTTAAATAATTAACTACTTGTGCATATATAACTTTATCTCTCTTAGTAACCTCTAAGTGAAAAGATTCTCTACCCTTACCTAATTCATGAAACATTTTTATATCCACCAATCTGTTATCCTCACAAGACTGAGGAAGAAAGTCTCTATTTAATGGCAACTGTGTTAGACAATATATTTGGCCTTTGTATAGATCAAGTAACTTAAGTTTCAAAGCGGTTCTGTGGATCCACTTCACATATGAAAACACAATCTAAAAAAAGGTTCTGTGACCTATTAGTGCTGATCAAGATGAAGCACTGAGATTTTTGTAAACTGTTTTTTTCTTTCCATTATAAAAACATGATTGTGTGTCAACCAAGGAAGAACATGCAAATACAAGTAAAGCTCCACTTGAGGGTTTTCCCGTACACTAGATCTGCTATGTAATACCTAGGAGAAAACTAAAATCAGAGAATGTTAGAAGTAGAAGGGATTTGCAGATTATCTAACTTCTATATTATAGAAGAACCCTAAATTATAGAAGATAAACACATTGCCTTTTTTATACATTTAGTAGCTGAGCTAGGAGTAAAAGCCAACTGGATGCAGGACAGTAATGTGATTTAAAAAAGGCCTTTGGAGTCAAATGCAAGTGTTCAAATCACAGCTTTATTGATTGTGTAAATTATGAAAAATTACAAAGCTTAATCTTTGCCTTCATCTTCTCAACTTTTAAAAAGAAGGTAATAATATGCTATAGTGCCATGGGAACTAAATATTACACTGCATACTAGAGGGTAAGCACTCAATAAACACCAGATATTCTCCATCCCCTGTCTCACTCCAGCCTGCTTTGTGGGGTATCACCCACCACTCGTCCCTTATGAATGAGCAAGGGGTGAACATCACACTGGAGAGTCAAAGTGAGCAGTAATAGATAAACATTCATTTATTTATGTGGTAACTCCTTTTAAAACAATACTTGCACACACACTTTTTGTTGTCAACTTTCACATATACACTTTTTACTTGTACCAAGTAACATTTTAAAAATGAATTTTCACCCAACAAAAGTTTAGCAAGGATGGCGCTAGATGCTGAAAAGATGGATATAATCTGAACCTTCATATGCCCAAAAATTGGCTAGAAAGCAAAATATCTCTGAGATCTCCTTACGGTATATGCAAAAACAAGTACATAATTAAGTCATTAGTATGTAATCAAATATATGTCACCATTTGAGATTAGTTGTACATGTATATCTGTGTCTTTCCGTAGAAGAAGATACTCTTTAAGTTCTATGTCATTTCTAGCACTGGTTGTCTATTAAATTTTAATAAACACTAAAATTAAGCTATTTCTTGTTCTCTATGTAAGATACTAGAATGGGCAGCATCAATATGCTACTTTAAAATGTATAATTAGCATCTGCCTACAGTAAAACAGAACAGTTCTACTAATAATCAGTAAATAATTCCCCCAAAGCCATGCACTGATGTTTATTCACTCATTCGCTACACACACTTTTTTTTTTTTTTTAAGGTTTTTTGAGACAGGGTCTCGCTTTGTGGTTCAGGCTGGCCCTGAGCTCAGCCTCCAACTCACATCACAGCAATCCTCCTGCCTCTGCCTCCCGAGTGCTGGGATGACAGGCGTGAGCCACCACGCCCGGCACTGTGGTATGTGGTATTGGTTGCCGCTGGGGTGAGTCTCCACACCCAGTATTGTTATGTGGTTACCGGGGATTGAACCCGGGTCCTTGCGCTTGCAAGACAGGCGCCGGAACCACTGAGCTAACTCCCCGGCCCTACACACACTTTTTATACAAACATGTCTGTGAAAATTTGCCTTTCAAGAGAGCTGACAGTTGACCCAAAAGTCACCAGCAGTTCTTGGCTGATAGTAGACAATTGTGGTAAGTGGTGGATTTGACTAAATTGAATGGAGAAATCACAAATCAAGAGCAGTGCTAAGAAAATCCTTGTCTGCCTAAGAGGCAATTGCTATGAAGGAGTAACATGCACTCTTCCTGAAATAATTTTCAAATGGGAAACTAAAGAAAAAACATTATTTAAAAAACGGCAATATTTGGATATATTATCATAAAAACTTGGTAAATTATTAACATCAATCCGGCAGAGGAAAGGTGATTAATGAAACACAAGGTGGTGAGAGAGAAGCTTCATTATCTAAGAGAGGGGTGTCACCAAGGTCCCCACATCACTCATTTCAACTCTCTGAATAAATGGGCACTTTTCTTCACTTTATCCCTTTGTCAGAAGTGATTTCTCTTTATAACTATCCTGGCTACCTTATACTTTCAAACAGAATTCTCCTGAATCCTTCAAGACTGGGAAATTTGGAACAAAGTGTAAGTATTCCTTCGTGAAAGGACTTCTGGAAGGAAAAACGTGCATCTAAATCCTAAGCATGATATTGTAAGGTCATCAGGTCTCACTAGTTCATAGCAGCCAGAAAAAAAGGCCTATTCTCATTTAATTGAAACTGCAGCGGAAACCTTCAACTAATTCCAAATGAGAAATGAACTCCCTACACCCCGCCCAATGTCGGGACCAGGTCCTCTTCAGCCAACCGCGGCCTTCCAGCATGGCCCTCCAGAACTACGGCAACAATGCTCAGGAACTCGAGAACCGAGGGGAGCAAACCTTGGCAACGGGAGACTTCAGTCACGGGTAGAGACTCGGCACAACCCCAGCGGTGTTGCACAGTGTCTTCGGCCTCGCCTAGGGACTCTTGGGGACCCAAGACCGAGTTCCAAGTTGGCACGGGTACTGCGAGTGGAGAAGCGGGTAAGCCAAGGGCCCTCGGCCACCAAAGAGCCCGAGGGATGCATGGGGATTCCTGGTCCACCCCCGGCCCGCTCACTTCACGGTCCGGCCACCACGCTGCACCAAGCCTTATCTGGCCAGAAACAGCCCAAGAAAATCCAGAAAAACCACTTACCGGTCTCCCACCTCCGGCACAGACCAAGCGGGAGCCTGACTCGCAGCCAGACTCCAGCCCTGCACCCCAGGCCACCCTGGCGACGGCTCCAGAGCGTCACTGACAACCACCCGGAAGTCGCGCAACTGCTTCCGGTTCTGCGGAGCGCGGCGGGAAATTATTTCCCAGAGCTCGGATTAGTGGCGCGGCGAGAGGTGCCGCGATCGTCGTCGCTTCTGTCCCCACCGCCACCGCCACCGAGGGAAGCAGCTGAGATACTTCGGCCGGGAAGGTAAAGGACCTCAGCTCCGAAGACACAGTGTACCCCGACTGTGGGGTGCTTCTGCCCCCGGCCGTGCCGCCGAAGTTCCTGCAGTCCCCGACCAGGAAGGGACCGGGGCGGGCGGCGGGAACACCTGGGTGTCGAGCTTTCTCCAGCCGCCTCCGTCCCACCCGCCGACTGGCTGCGCGGAGCCCGCGGGGCTGGCGCCGAGCCGCTCCCCGCCTCCCTCCGCGGAGCGCCGCGGCTCGGGCGGCCCGGAGCGCGCTAGGCCGCCGCGTCCCTGGTTTCCATAGAACCCGCGGGGACGCCTCGCCTCTTCCGGAGTCCTGGCGGCTCTGCTGGATCTCGCGGCGAGGATCCCCGGGCCTGCCTTTCTGGGTTGAGGAAAACTGTACCGTTCCTTTGGCTCTAGGGCCGTCGTGGGCCTTTCAACACGAGCGTGCACACATAAATGTTCCCTGTGGGCAGAGTCTGTGTTCCTGGGGATTAGATCTCTGCTGGGGACAGGGCTAAATCTTACCTGGAGCTTGCTTTCACTTCCAGAGCCTGTGATGAGAAATTGATAAAAGGTGACTTTCCTTAACACGCCTCTTCAGTGTTAGACGCTGAAGTTTGTAGGTGCTTCATTTTGAGGGCTCCAAGCTCATCTTTTTTTTTTCTTTTGACATGTGAGTGGTAGTCGTCTAAAAAAAATTTTGTTGACACTCTGGGCATGAAAATTTAACCTGAGTTTATAGCGCATGTATGATTGACATTGCACATGTACATTCTTTGCCTGATGTTAGTCAGTTGTGCCTCAGTTCTTACAAATACACTGATGTGGAAAATGTTCCTCTTCCTGGGAAGTTGGTCTTACCTATATTACAGGTGTTCAAGTCACACTTTGGGGTGGATTTGTATAGAAGAGGAAATTTGAATATTTTTCAGTCAAAAGTTTTCTCTTTTTTTTCTTAGATTTTTTAAGACAGGGTATCGCTTTGTAGTTCAGGCTGGCCCTGAGCTCAGCCTCCAACTCACATCACAGCAATCCTCCTGCCTCTTCCTCCTGAGTGCTGGGATTACAGACATGAGCCACCACGCCCGGCACTGTGGTATGTGGTGCTGATTGCTGCTGGGCCTGAGTCATCAGGGATTGAACCCTTGGCACTGGAACCACCGAGTTAAATCCCCAGCCCAGTCAAAAGTTTTCTTAGGTTTAATAAACTGGTTTGTTCAGTAACTTGAATTTTTATGTACGTGATGTAGTAGAGACAACCGTCAGTAATGAATACAAACCTTCATTAAGATAGCTCCCTACATCTGGATTTTCTTAATGCATCATAACTTCAGTAAAGTTCCATTAGACAACTTAAAATTTTCTTGCTTCCTTAAAGTAGAAAGCATAGAAAATATGAAAATCTTTTTAAAAGGGAGTCAAAGTGCAATGACTTCATGATCAAAATAAAGAACTCTTAACATTTTATTCTAGGTACACACTAAGTTTCACTGATGCCCCCAAATCAATAATGTACCTTTATTTATTTATTTATTTATTTATTTATTTTTTGAGACCAGGTCTCTCTTTTGTAGTTCAGGCTGGCCCTCAGCTCTGCTCAAACCTACACCAATCCTCCTGCCTCTGCCTCCGAGTGCTGGGATTACAGGCGTGAGCCACCACGCCCGGCACTGTGGTATATGGTGCTGATTGCTGGTGGGCGTGAGTAGAATGCCCAGTATTGTTGTAGGTAGTTATTGGGGATCGAACCTGGGTCCTCGCGCTTGCAGGGCAGATGTGGGAACCACTGGGCTAAATCCCTGGCCCTGATATACTTTTTTAAGGAAACTAATAATATACTTTTATTAACTACACGACATTTTCACTATTGTATGTATCTTAATAATATTCCAAAATAATCTTTTTTGCTTTAAATTCTATGGAAATGGAAGAATCTTTCTCAAACTTTACAACTAAGTGGAACATTACCTATAATGTAACTCTTCTAACTGATTCTTTATGCTGATGGAAAATACATGTTGTAAATATTTAGGTGCTGTTTCACATTTTTTAAGGACATAATACTGCTTAAAGTAAAACTTCCTGAGAATTTAATTGACGTACCTTTTACTTTCTAGCAAAGTTACTTTGAAATGAAAAACATACTATTTTCATATTTTTGACAGCAAAGAAAAGCCCATATCAGTTGCTGCCAATACTTAATTGATCTTAAATCTGTTTTTAGAAGAAAATATTAAAAGCTTCTGTTTTCCATTAAAAAAAAAAAAAAGATACTCTTTAGGTTGTTCCTGGAAATGTATTGGAAGTTTAAACACTGATAATTCTTCAAAAACAATTTATAATGTTTAAATCTTTTTAGTTTTGCTGATCTAAATGTCTTTCCAACCATGTAGTGGATTTCTTTTCATTCAGTGTACCTTGGGTTGAGGAAAATTACATCGAACTGAAAATAGATTGCTTTGACAGCTGTAATATAGTTAAGCTTATTAAAGTAAATCCTGAAAATTTAAATCAGGATGATATTGTAGAAAAGGCATATCAATTTTGTAGAAACAGGCTTATTTTTGAATTTTACTTTCACTGTTTTACTAGTTGTGTACCCTTTAGTTTCTTAATCTTCATATTTTTCAATATTGTCAACTGTCTAAGAATAAATAGCATTTATGAAGAGGAAAATGATCTAATATTTGGTATATGAAATGTACAGATTACAGTAGGTCCTTAATAAAAATTATATGTGGAGGTCTAGGGATTTAACAAGCCTTAGATTTGTGCTCTATTAAGTAATCCAAATTTCCTAGAATACTGAAAGAAATTTGGTGACTAATACAGTTTGTATTTTTCATTTACTCTTTTCTCCTGCTCCTAACACTTTCTGTCTAATTGGCTTCCTTAAACTCTTCAGCTGAGCATGGTAGCACATACCTGTAATCCTAGCACTTAGGAGGCTGAGGCAGGAGGATTGCTGGAAGTTCAAGACCAGACTGAAACACAAAATAAGATCCTGTCTCAAAAAAGAAAGAAAAAAAAAAAAACCTCTTTATCACTCAGTCCAGCCCATTCCCTGTACAATATCTGAAAGATAGGATATCTCCATTTATATCAGAATTCCTAAAATCCATTTCAGAATGTAGTAGTCAGAATCAAACTACACACCCAGTATGAGCACTGTGACATATGTTTCTGTATTGTATTGCATTACTGTTAAAACGTATCTAACAAGGTGATCCTTTTCAATATTTAGCAGGTGCTTGTTTACTTTTCTAGTTAAGTGTGGATGAATTATGAACATCTTTTAATCTCTTGAATTCAAAGCAGCAATATTGATTGCGTTCAAAGTTTGGTATGTGCTTTTGCAGAACAGTTTCAAGTGATTTTCCTTAATTTGCTATAGCAAGTTTAAAAT
The DNA here is from genome assembly GCA_004026965.1 of Petromus typicus. Lineage (NCBI taxonomy): Eukaryota > Metazoa > Chordata > Mammalia > Rodentia > Petromuridae > Petromus > Petromus typicus. The sequence continues at coordinate 14,578 of PVIR01012631.1, forward strand.
TAGAATTGTCTACTGTAAGGATGAAAATTGAAGTGCAGTGTGGTGGCCTATACCTATAATCCCAGCCTCTGTACGCTCAGGCAGAATTGCTGTGAGTTAGAGGACATTCTGAGCGAAATAGTGAGTACAAGCCCAGCATGAACCGAACTGCATAACCTCCCAAAAAGAATGAAAATTGAGAAATCATCCAGTTTTCATGTGGCTTTAAACTACAAAGAATATTAAGTAGCATGGAAAAATTGTGATGGAATAATTTTCTATAAAATTTATAGCACAGCACTACAATAATATAAATTTTGCTGCATATATATATTTTTTTATTTTTTTTAATTTATTTATTTTTTTGCTCACATGTAAAACTTCAAGGTCAGCCCTTGCCCCGAATGTTACCAGTGCCATTACAAGGTGAAAGAAATTAGAGGTGATTTTTATCTTTCTATACATTTTACTACTTTTCAGTTTTTATATAATAAGTATATATTAATTGAAATTAAAAGACAGCCAGGTGTAGTGGCATATGCCTGTAATCCAGGCATTGTAGGAGGCCAAGACAGGAGAATCCCATGTTCTTGATCAGTGCAGGCAGTGTGGCAATGTAGCAAGACCCTGCGTCAAAAGTAAAATAAAAAAGGGCTGGAGATGTAGTTCATTGTGAAGATCCTGGTCCAATCGCTAGGATGGCCCTCCTTGAAGAAGCGGTTGAAAGATTGAAAGCAAGCATTAAATTTTCAAAGTTCCTGTTGTTTGTTTCATTTTGTGTTTTTGAGACAGGCTCGCTGTGCAGTCCACAGTAGGCCTTACCTTGGCCTTCCAGAGTGCTGGGATTACACGTATCCACACCTAGCTTCAAAGTTCTTTTCATGTACCTTTGAATAAAGGAATGCAGAATAGGAAAGATTTACCCATCTTTTCCTACACAGACTTCTGCAGGTGTTCCTGCCTCTCTCTCCCCCAGCACACTCCTCTTTTAGACACCTGTTACACTCTGTCCCTTCTGCATCCCAAGCAAGACTCTTACATTGTCTGTGTTCTGTCTCTATGAGTTGCCTTTCAGTATATTCTGTTATGTGCTTTGTATTATATTGTGAATAATGGAAGAGAAGTGTATAATAAAATGTCCCTAATCATGATAGTATGTTCTATCGATTTATTTGCCTCCCTGACTGGCACCAAGTGCAAAGGAATTTCAGGCCTCAGGGACAGGCCCGTGTGGAGATTATTTTGGGAAAGTCCACTCCACACAGTTGCTTGCTCTGCATAAAGGCTAGCTCTGTTCACAATCTGCTTCCTTAGTTATGAGCGTTACATAGCTAAGGTAAGTACATTTTTTAAAGTTATTATGCATTTTAAAAATATTAATATAGAACTTTCTAGGAATATTGTATAGAACTTTCACTTTTTAGACAAATGATAAAAACATTTAACAGTGAAAAATAGATACTTTCTCTTTTTCCTCAGCCTTTTTTGCTTTAGGTCAGTGTTGTCTGTGTGGTTGCTTCAGAAGTCTTTTAAATACAGTCTAGAAAATTCGTACTCATCCGAGACATGGCACCAGTACATTGACGTTCTGGTATGTTCACCTTCCATTTTTTAAGAAGAAATAAGTGTATTGGTGCATTTTAGGAGTACATTATGATCACATTCAACATTGAGAATTTGTACCTATACATGATATATCTCTTTTTTGTATGAAGAAATTTCTAGACATTAGCTCTCTCCTTCATACCCTAGAACCAACATAGCTTCTGAGCATTCTTAATTGTCCAGGTTATTGCTATATAGTAAGATTTTTAAAATCTTGTCTTTGAGTTCACTGATATGTCCAACTATTGTTTATTATGTTCTTAACCTACAAGGTCAGGAACAACTATCATATCAGTAATTTTATCAATGTAAATAAATTTATCTATGTAATTATTCATGTCTGTGTCTATTCCTATATAGAATTGTCATTTTTCCCATGTAACTCTATTGGTTAGATTTGTGGTCTGGATCACTGGTTTATCATGTGATATTAAAAATTGTCACTCGTAATCCAATGTTACATGAAGTAGGTAATTTTATTATAGCATGCTATGAGATTACTTTCATAGAATTTGTTCTTTAAAAAACTGCTATTTTATGCCAGCAGCAGGATGCATAATTCTGTAAAAAGTGATAGCTCATTTTTTTCCTGATAAACTGAATAAATGGCCTATATTCTGATTTGTCTTAAAACTTACCAATATTTGTATTAAATTTGAATCAGGATATCCTGTTGTTTTGAGTTATGTGTCTTACTTCCCTTTCCTCTATATTAGTTTCAGTTTCATATTTGAACATTGCCAAAGAAAAGAAACTGCTTTAAAAAGACTTTCCTGGTTTCAATTTTTGTGCAAGGTTGGTCCCATTTTCCATTTTATTGGGGGGTCTTAAATTGAGATAAATTATAGAGGGGATTACTCCCATGATAACTTCCATTATAAGATAATATGATTTAAGTTGAAAACTGCTTTCTATAACAACTCCATGAAATTCAAGTAATTTAATAATTTATACATCAAATCAAAATATGTTACCTGGATATGGGGCATGTGCCCTTAATTCTAGCACTCAGGAGACTAAAGCAGGAAGATCGCTTCAAGTTTGAGGCTAGCATGGGTTACACAGTTCAAATCCAGCCTGTAATGCATATTAAGATCCTGTTTTAAAATTGTATTTTAAAGCATTTTAATATTAAAATGTTACTTTGTTAATAAGTATTCAAAATCTAAAATAGCTGCTAACTTACCCTGAAAAGAAAATAATATGATGGATTTTTCTTTGTATTTCTATATAATATATATTTAATTCTCAGGAAGTATAGTAAAGAACAAAGTTTAAATTTGTTGATAGCAACACAGCAGTTTTTGATTGCTTTCTTTGTATTTTTATCGTCTACCAGTAGTGTTTACTACATCAATACTTTAGCCAAAGAGGCAAAATTTAAGGTTCTTAAAGCCACTTGGTCTTCTTTGTCAGTATTTCCCAAAACAGCCTTCTAAGTAGCATTCCAAACTCGGACATACATATATCAAGTACAAGTAGGAGGAGCCGTATATACTGTGATTAAACCTTGTTTCCTCTGATAATAGTAGCTTTTGAGAATAAAAACAATTACTAGTTACTACCAACATACTGTTCACAGATGTATTGAATTTAACTTTCGGTATTTCTGACTTATCATTTTCAAAAGAAAGTTTCCTAAAGGATTTACTTACGTAATTATGTAGAATTAATGAAATAGGGATTTCCTCTTTGCTATACACATGCCGTGTGATCCCTGTAACTTCGTGTTTATGTGTTCTGAATCAGATGTGACATTATTTCTTTTAATAGAGCATATTCTTTGTGAAGTTTTTGTGTATTGCCAGTCTAAATTAATGAGTATTTTCACTCAGTTGTTATGTAAGCTTTGTAAATGATTAAAAGTATTGGGTTAATTAATGTGGTTGAAAAGTTTATTAAACATAAAGCTGCTTATACTTTATGTACTAGTGGTATTACAGATAGGATTTTTTAAAATAAAACAACAAGCCTCCTGTGTACACTGTATGATTTTATGTCCATATCCTTGTAGCTTTTTAAAAAGCATTATTTCATGGAAAAGTCTTATCCTTAAATATTTATTTATGTTACTATTTGAGTTTAAAGATTTTATAGGGTTAATAACATTACATCATTTTGTTCTTTTTGTAACCAATTGAGAAATACAAAGATCGGATATACTCAGACCAAAATATCAGCCTTTAACTAAATAAAAAGTTGGTCTGAGGATGACTTTAATGTGTGGTTCTCGTGTGGTTCTTAATACAGAACTTCTCTCTGGCTTGCCCTGCTGACCAGGTCACACAGGACAGCTAACAGCACCTCTTCCAGAGTGGCGAACAACATTAATGTGGACTGTTTTTGAAGATAGGCCGAGCAAAGAGCATTCGTTCATCTGAACCACATCGTATTGCCTCCCCCAAGAGGGATGTGTAATAGAGTAGAGGGAAACCAAAATTGCTTCACCTCAGCTGAACTTCCTCTTAGGAATGAAGATTTCCTTCCAGCCCTGAGTGGTTGTTTAAGTGATTATACTGAAACTGGCATTGAAATATTATCCTAAAATTTCAACTTTTAAACATATGCGTGTGTGCACATACACAGTTAGTGTAAGTATGTACAGTCCTTGGTGGCTACAGGAGATGGGTACAACGTCCCCCCAACCCCAAAGGTCCTTAAATCTGTGGATCCTCAATTTCCTTATATAACGTAGTATTTGCATATGACCTATTCACATCCTCCCATGTACTTCAAATTACCTTTAGATGTTTTAAAATACTAAATACAACATCAACCTTACGTAGAGTTTCTTGTTTGTGTTTTGCAGTACTGGGGATTAAACTCAGAGCCTTTACACTGGGCTGTACCCACAGACCTTTTTTTTTTTTTTTCTAAATTTTGAGTTGATCTCACTAGGTCACTATGTTGCTCAGATTAGCCTCAATTTTAGGATCCTGCTGTTTCAGCCTTCCTCAGAGCGAGAATTAGAAATGTGTAAGAGAAAAATGTGCACATATTCAGCACAAATTCAGTTTTCTTTTTTTTAATTCGTTTTTAGTTTTCAGATCTTGTCCATACACATTTGAAGGAGCAGAGATGGAACCTATGGACATGGGTGGCTACTATCTATCTATTTTAATGTCTTTGGAGATACAATATGTATGAAGAACATTCCGCACTTTTTACCCATTGTAAGCTGTTAGTCCTGGGCTTAAATAGTTACATGTGTGGAAGGTTTCTTTGCTTTTATTTTATTTTTTGGTTCTCAAAATTGAACCTAGGGCCATTTTCATGCTAAGGATACCCTACCACTGTGTTACCTAACTCTTGAAGTTTACTTTTAATGATTTTTAAAAGAAATGCATGGGGCTGGGAGTTTAGCTTGGTGGTTTCAGTGTCTGTCTTGAAAGTTCAAGGTCCCTACTACGATCCCTGGTAACCACATACCACAATGCCAGGTGTGGAGACTCACGCCCAGCAGCAGTCAGTACCACACACCACAATGCCGGGCGTGGTGGCTCACGCCTGCCATCTAAGCACTCGGGAGGCAGAGGCAGGACAATTGCTGTGAGTGCCAGGCTCGCCTGGGCTACATGGAGAGCTCACGCAGCTTGAACTACAAAGCAAGACCCTGTCTCAGAAAGAAAACAGAGAAATGCGTGCTTTGAATGGTGAAAATTGTCACTGCTGCTCCTCTGCCTGCGGTATTAATTAAATGCAAATCTGCAGGCATGCTTCAGAATTGTTAGAGAAATGGGAGTTATGATTTCTTTCATCCTTTCCTTGTCTATAAAGAGAAACAAGTTTCTTTTAAGATGCTATCTAGCATTCCAAGCTCTTTTTAAAAACCAAAATTATATTCTAAGTAGAAATACCATGAGCCATGTACCACTACTTTGATACAGTACTTTGTGAATTACATTTAAATATAAAGTCCATATGAAAACAAACACATAAAAACCATACTTTTTTAGGCTTCCTTTTGAGTGATGAATTTAACAAGTATGAGTATATGCAAAGTTTATAAATGTTGATTGGGAATAAATCCAGGATTGTTATATGCACCTATTGTATGAAATTATTCTATGTAAGTATTATGAGTTGTGAGGTGTATCACTTCCAATGACATGCACATTTAATATCTGTCCACAAACTTTAAAAATCAGTGTAAAATTTGATGTTTTCATTGTGGATTGAAATTTGTTTCAAAAGCTCCAAGAAGAAAACAGTACTTTAAACTTCCAGTGTTCAAACCAGAATAAAACTTCTCTATAAGGTCAGATTTTGAAAGATAACTTCTAAAGCTAATTTGTTTTGTACATAAGTAAATTTTACATTGGTGTTTACAGTTAAGCCTTACGTGTATCATTCAATATATGACCAACAACTTTAGTTTTTATTTTAGCACTCATAGTTAGCAAACACAAGCCAACTCTGGACACATGTTTAACAATTCTCTTCTCTGTGTATGCTAGATGGAAGACAATGCCCCAAAACACATCATCCAGATGACAGGTTTTAAGATGGAAGAAAAGGAAGCTCTAGGCAAACTGCTTCTAAAGCTAGATTGCACTTTTATTAAGAGTGAGGTAAGTGCAGAATCTTATGAAAGTGTTCAAGGTACAATTGAAAGAATCACAATACAAGAATGATACAATGCTGTTGAGGTTATAAGAATAAAAAGGTGTGTTATTAAGAAACTTTCATAACAGTTTTTATATGAATTTTTTTTAGAAATACAAAAATTGTACACATCTTATCGCAGAACGCCTATGTAGAAGTGAAAAGTTTTTAGCAGCGTGTGCAGCAGGTGAGTGAATTGCCCTTTTCCAGCCCTTCAAAAAAAAAAAAAAACTACTTCCACATTAATGAAAAAGTATTTTAGTCCCAATATAAATGTATCTTTTTCTGAAAGTATTTGATATGTTTTGCTTTATTCTGAGATACAAAATTCTGTAAGAACAAATAAGACTTAGCTTTTTCCTTCTGACTTTGTCACCATTTAATACTCTTGTGATGTTCTCCACTATTATTGGTTTACCATATCATTAATCTACTAATTACCTAGATCATTTTTAAAAAAATTTTTAAAAGAGAATCTTAAAAGTTATTAATTCCACATTGAAATTGCACTCTGTTTCCTGTTGTGTAAATGCATATTGATCCTCAGATAAAGAAACTACAGAATGCTAAAAAAAATGTGAATTAAGGCATGTCATGTCCTGGTACAAATTCTTAATGTTGGTTGTGATCATAATTTTATATAAAATGTACTAATAAAATCAATTTAAAAAAACAAAATAGGTAGGTTATCCTTTAAAAAAAAAAACAAAACTGCAGAATGTTGTCATATACCCGGTAAAAATTCTTAGCCTCAATAAATTTATTTAACAAAGTGTAGCAAATGCTGTGAATATTATTGCAGGTTTTTACAATAGGAGGACGAACATCAATCTAACCCTAAGAAGTGAATCCGTGAATCATAATAATTCAAGTAATACCTTTTATTTTGTATTTATAGGTTAGATTTGCTTCATTTAGTAATATTTAGAATTGTAATTATTTGTTATGGGAAAGGTTATGTACAGTATTCATTGATATTGTAGGTCTGTCAAATATTCAGGAAAATGAATGTATTTCAAAGGTAATTTTTATGGTGTACTATAAGAATCTCACATTGATGTTCTTTGTTGTCATTATCAGAACCAAAATTCTTTTATGACGGACAATTCATTTGCTTTCTAGGAAAATGGGTACTAACTAAGGACTACATAATTCATAGTGCCAACAGTGGCAGATGGCTGGATGAAACAACTTACGAATGGGGATATAAAATTGAAAAAGACTCCCAGTACTCACCTCACATGCAATCTGCACCTAAAAGGTGGCGTGAGGAGCTGCAACGCACTGGTGCCCCAGGTGCCTTCCACAGATGGAAAGTCGTCCTGCTCGTGAGAGCTGACAAACGGAGTGCTTCTCTTGTAAGGTAGGTGCAGTGTCATAAAAGCTGGAGCAGTTAAGGAGGGGACGATTTGGGTTTACATCAGTACCTTTTTGTGTTCTCTTGTATTTGTAAGATTAGTCAAAAGTGAATGCAGGTGATTCATTCTTTGCTCTCCTAGGTACATGTTGAAGTATATGTGTTTCTAGTAGAACTAGCAGTCTGTTTTATAGTGTTGCTTTAGGTTATGCTGGTGTTTTCCATTGTAGTTTCCATTTTATTTCTTTTGGCCAATTCAACAAAATAAAAAAGAAAACAATAGCTGTGAAATTTATGTTTTGTTTTAAAGTACTTTAGACTTTTTCTAATAAAATATTACATTAAAGATGCTTTATTTGGATTTATATTATCATATCCCTGATGATCTTGTTTCCATTGTTAATTCCATTTTATGTATGCCTTATACTTGTGAGGCAGTGTACTTGTATAACTTATGCTCATGAGGCAGGCACCAGAACAACTGAGCTAAATCCCCGGCCCTTTTACATAATTTTAAAGCCTTCCTATCAGGTAAACTGTATCCTGAGGTTGCTACTACACCTTGGTTGAGTGAGGGTGACTGCCTCCTTTACTGAACTGTAACTTACAGACAATAAAGTACACCCACTTTAAGTGTACACTTTGATGAATTTCAAGAAATTTATATACCTATGTAACTTTCACTACATCAAGATGTGTAACATTTACATCATTCAGTAATGTTTCCTTGTGTCCTAGACATTTAATTCTGGGCCATCAGTACCAAGCAGCCACTGATTTCCTTCTTGTCATAGTTGATTGGATTTGTCATTTTTAGAGGTTCATGTATATGGGATCTTACTGTGCTCCTCTGATGCGGCTTTATTTCCCTAGAACCACTTTTTTGAGGTTCTTCCGTGTCACTGCACGTCTCATCATTTATTCTTTTCTGTTGCTCTTTAGTAGTCTGCCATATGGCTGTATCCTGGTTTGTTCTTTTAACTATGAGCATTGGAATGCTTTTCATTTTTGCTAATATGAACAAAGCTGCTTGGAACATTTGTGTACAAGAACAGTATTCATAATCGAGTTTTCATTTCTCTTAGGAAATGCCTAGGAATGAAATTGCTAGCTCATATAGCACTTGCATTCTTAACATTATAAGAAAATGTCAAACTCTTTTCCAAAGTAGTTGTATTGTTTTACATTCCTTAACAGTAGAAGAGAGATTCAGTTAGCCTGAAGTTACGTGGTACTCTGATTGAAAATCTAGCGACCTTATGTGTATGGTCTATTTCTGGACCTTTTTCTGTACTATTGATGTGTCCGCTTATACCATCTGTTTTGATCTTGAAATCAGGTAGCTTGAGTCCTCCAACTATCTTTTTCAAAATGGTTTTGGTGAATCTGGATCCTTTGTATTTCCACATACATTTTAGAATCAGTTTGTCAGTGGCTACAAAAAAAGCAAGGTGGAATTTTCATTGAGATTGTATTTTAGAGTGTTCATATTAGGTAAGAATTGCATTTTGAATATTGAGTCTTCATATCAACGGACTATATATCTCTCTAGGCATTTTTTAGTTTCTGTCATTACTGTTTTATAGTTTTCACTATAACTTTGGCACATATTTTGTTAAATTTATTACTAGGTACTTTATGGTTTTGGAAACCATTGTAGATAGACTGCATTTTTAGCTGTGTCTATTGAGACAGTTTTCTCTTTTAATCTCTTAATATGGTAATTATACTCATTGATTTTTAAATGTTAAACTAAAGTTACTTTCTTGACTACATCTTGGTATACCATCAATTTCTATATGTTGCATACTCTGTTTACAAATATTTCACTCAGGAATTTTGCATGCTTAATCTGATAAATAGCATCAGTGAAAATATCTGTGCTTGATATGTTTAGGTCTGTGATTGGGAGCAAGGCAAGAATGCTCACTCAGACCGCTGCAGTAAGCATAAAACAAAACAAATTCAAATCAGCAAGTTTAGCAAGACCACAAGATAGCAGGTCACTGTGTAACGTTAACTATATTATTACATATTACTGAAGAACCATTAGAAATTGAAATTAAATATTTCCATTTCATTAATTTTTTCTGCCATTTTTATTGATTCCTATACCTGGTTTTTTACTGAGGTATAATTCACATAAACAACTTGTCCACTTTAAAGTGTACAAGCCGGTAGTCCTTAGTATGATCACAGAATTGTAAAGCCATCAACATAATTAATTTAGAACATTGGCATCACATAAAAGAGAAACTTCATCACCATTAGTCCTGTATTCTTCACTTCTCCCCTCACCTCTGTAATTTCCCACCATCCTGGCCCTGATACTTGCCTACCCACTTTCTATCTACTTGTAGTTGTCTACTGTATGACCCTACAAGTGTTCTTCCACTCTAACTGTAGTTACATATTGTTTGACTAACAGCCACCTGCCACTCCACACCTTGTACCTCACCTCATAAATTTCTGACACTATTCCACTTTACTAATGAGTTCAGTTCTTTCCTATTCTACATATAATTGAAATCATGCAGTATTTGTCTGTCTGGCTTATTTCACTTAACAATGTTTTCCAATTTTATCCATGTTGTTTCCGATGACGAATTTCATTCCTTTTTGTAGCTAAACTTTACTCCATTATGTATTTATCATATTTTTTTATCCATTCATCAGTTCATGAACATTTAAGTTGATTGCACATCTTGGATATTGTGAATAGTACTGTAGTAAATATGGGAGTGCAGATATCTGTTAAATATAATGATTTTATATCCTGTGAATATTCATCCAGTAGTGAGATTGCTGGGTCACATGATCAGTCTATTTTTAACATATTGAAGAGTCCCCGTATTTGCTGTAATGGTGCAAGGGCTCCCTTTTTTTCACATCTACAAGAGACTTCTCTCAAGGTGTTAGGTGATACTGGTGATTTTCATTTACATCTCTCTGATGATTAGTGATGTTGAACATTTAGGGTCTTGGACAAGGGCGACTTTCTGTCCTCTCTCCCAGTAGTAGATATCTGCTATATACTGATACAGGGTCTTCAGCCCAACTGGCATTTTTGCGTTCCTCCAGGGCAGTGACTTTTGCCTCTCTCTGTTATTTAAAAACAGTGGGTCTTTTTCTGGGCTGGGCAGCCAGGAGGTTCCAGAGCTGCCCCCTATCTTCTTCATGAGTGTGTATAACGGGGCCTGTGGCAAAGAGCTTGCAAATGAGGACAGACTTCTGTGCCACCACTCCAGTTACCTGCACTGTCACTGTACTGAGCCCTGAGATTTCTTAAAATCTTACATCATTCTCAGTGTGCTTTTGTGACAGCTACTTCTTTTGTTCTGCCAAAAGTAAAACAGTTTGGAGGTCACCAGTATTTTTCACAAATTAGCTTTCAATCTTTGAAATCAGCTAACTTGATTAACTTATTACCTTCATTATCTGAAGGGCTCAAGGAAACTTAGGATTTTGTAGCTTCTTATTGTCAGAAGTCAGCAGGGATGTAGCTTTCTACATTCCTAAGTAGAACCAGAGCTTCTTGGGTCACTGGGATGTGAATGTTTGTGTCTGTGCTTTCAGAGTTTAAATGTAAGGTTATTTTTAATATAGGTCAAGGCTAAAAAGTGTAAAAGGCTACCTTTTAGAGACAGATTGGTTAATGGTTTCTTCTTTGGGTCCAGAATAAATTCCTTGGCTGTATGTTGGTTTCATTGGCACCTATTCCCTTACACCTCCTTCACTGTTCTTTTGGTTTACTGTTGTGACTTTCAGTTTAATGTTTGTAAAGGATTTTGCCATCTTTAGAAACAGATAAGTAGAAAAAGTACTATGATTTCTTAAAGAACTGCGGGGGACAATTTATGTTCTGAGAAATTATGGCAGTAGTTATTCTCTTTGATCCTTGTTTGACCAAAGCAATTAATTCCTTTCAGAAAGTTTCAGTACTACTCTTAGACAGTAATTGATATAGATAATCTAGCTAAATGTATTCAGTTTTTCTAATGTATTTTATATATCATTTACATTTTTGTTTAGAGTTTTGGAGGCTGGAAAGGCAAATGTTGTTTTACCAAAAAGTTCAACAACGGGAGTAACTCATGTAATTGCCAGTAATGCAAGAATTAGTACTGAAAAAGAAAAAGATAACTTCACAGCTCCATTTTACCCAGTTCAGTACCTAGGGGATTTTCTTTTAGAGGTAAGTAAAATAAATAGTTGGCATTTAAAACTGTTCATTTTGTGAACAGCCAGTACAGTGAAGTGCAGTCAGTCATGCTTTGGTGTCCCCGGAGTTTGGTTCCTGGACCCTCTTAGACCCAGATCCATAGATGTCAGATCTTTTCTGTAAAAGGGCATAGTATTTGTGTATGACCTAAGCACATTTTACATTACCATCTCCCAGTTAAATACAGCAGCTAGCAGGTGTAAACAGGTATTGTGCTATCCTTTAGGGAATGATAACAAGGGACAAAGCCTGTCCATGCCCTGTACAGATGCAGCTGCTTTCAGCTAACCAGCACCTTCTGACTAGGGTTGGTTGAATCTGTACTTGAAGGCACCTGATATGGAATACTGACTGTTTCTATTAAAATCACATCCTAAGCTTTGAAAACATGTAACTGGAAGTCCTGACAGTGATATTCAGGGTAAAAGAGAAGCATCAGCATGTCCCAAAGCAACCTTGATCTGGGAAAAAAATCATCTCATCAGTATTTCTCATCTGAATAGATGCCATTGCCCTATGTGTACTTTAATCCTTTGTGTCAGAGACGCTTGAAACATTCCTTTACTCATCTCATCAACTGCTAGCTAAGTCCTACTGATTTTATCTCAGATTATCTTTTTTTTAACCAATAAAATACTTTTTATTGTGCCTTTGCATTTTCCTCATAAATACTTATTTTTTTAAAATTGATTATATTCGTACATTTTATATGTACATTATGACCACATTCAGTATTGCAGGTTTGTATCAGTACATGACACATCTTAATTCTCACTTTTTCTCATTCCCCTGCCCTCTCTACAACTGAGTCAAACCATTTTTGTCCTGTCTTTTTTTACGTATATGCTCCTAGAATAGACTCCTAATTCTTCTTCTTTTTTTATTCTTCCTAATTTCCTAGTTACTCTTTCTTCTTTTCTACTATATTTTAGTCATTCAAAAAGAACAGCTGAAGTATTCTGAATAAAACATTTCCGATCCTGTCAACTTCCCAGTTAAAACCCATCAGTAACTTCGTGTTGCCCTAACTTCCTGAATCTCTGCCATGGTTTCCACCTTCCCACAGAATCCCTCTTCTACCTTTTCACTTGTTTCCTGGTCCACTCTTTTATTACTCACCGTATAAGAAGCTATAGTGGCTTAATAGGCCATGACACAGTTATCTTCTCCCATTTTCATTGGAGACTGTCGCTCTACCAGGCGCCATGGCAAGGCAATACACTGTGTAGTGCAGTGAGAATATGTGAATGAAAGAGACCACTTGTCAGACTCTGAGGTATTTCACTATTGAGTAATGGAGAAAGAATGGAAGAGACTCTTCACGTTAGTGTCAGTTGTACATTAGGAAAACTATTGCAGAATAAAAGAATAGTATGTGCTATGTGTTTTATACTCAATATTATTTAAGGCTACTAATATTTCTGTGTGATACCACGGTTCCATTTATAGTGGTGATACTAATGCACAACTCGCATTAACTATAAAGTCTTTGTGAACAAAACCTAGAATGTACAGGACATAATAACAGCTGGGACTCATCTTACTTAAAAGCTTTTGTACAGCAAGAGAAACCACCAACAGAGGGAAGACACAAATTGTTACCAGCTAGTCAAATAAAGGACTATTATCTAGAATATATAAAGAACTCAAAAAAAATAACCCTCCCCAACTTTAAAGATCCACTGCAAAAATAGGCATCTGAAATAAGACACTTTTCAGATGAAGAATTAGAAACAGCAAATAAATATATGAGAAAGTGTTCAGCATCATCAGTCTTTCATAAAATGCAAATTAAAACAACATTGCAATTCTGTCTCACTCCAGAAAGAATGGCTGCTTTCAAAAAATCAACCGATAACAAATACTTGTAGGGCTATGAGGAGAAAGGAACACTTCTTCACTGTTGGTGGGAATGTGGACTGGTGCAAACACTGTGGAAATCAGTGTGGAGATTTCTCAAAAACTTGAAACTAGAGATTTCATTTGACCTAGGTATACCTCTTCTTGGTATCTTCCTGAAAGAATTAAAAGCATCATATCACAGCAGTTCATCCACATTCATGGTTATAGCAGCAGGGGTGTAATAGCTAAATCATGATAATAGACAAGGGCTCATCGCCTGACAAGTGACTAAAGAAGATGTGAGTTTTTTATACAATGGAGTACTACTCTGCCATAAAGAAGGATGAGCTATTGGTCTTACCTTATTTTAGCTTTTATTATAAATGGTTCCTAGGAGAACACTGATTCTCCATTCTTCCTAGAGCACTGCAAGATAGTGAATCTGTGAAGACTTTCCAAAAGTACATTTTGGGAACTATCATGAATGCACCTTTACTTTCAACTCTATCTTACTAAACTTCTAGAACTATATGTATAGATATATTTGTATTTTTAAGATAATTTGTAGGCAAATTATGAATTCACTTTTAATATTTTGACAAGAGCAATTTGAGGTACAGTTAGATGAAAATAATTATTTCTTCCTATTTGAGTAAAATAAGAGCTGCAGATTCAACTATTGCTTTGTCTTATCTCTGTCTCTTATGGTCTTACTTATAAAAAGTTGTATCAGTAAAAAAACTTAAAAGTTCAAGAAATTATTTATCTATAACCTGACAGTTTTTACATAGACTGAACTGTGGACAATAAGTAGATAAAATACTGTGTTTTTGATGATTTATAAAAAGGATTGATTTTTCCTAAATCAGAACCTTTGCTCTAATTATTTGTTCTTGAAAGTTTTTACTGATGTTTCAAGCCTTTGTTTTTGGAGGGTGTATAATTATATAATGTTGAAATTTATACATAGATAACTGCTTAAACCATTTTTATATATATGTATATATATATAGTATGAAATTCAAAATGCTGAAGAGTCTCAGACCAGTTCTTTTGGAAGTAAAGCAAGTAATCAAGAAACAAAAGCATTCCAGAAAGATGTGGGAATTTTTGAAATGAAAAGTGCCTTAAAAGAGACCACATGTAGAACCCAGGTAAAATTGTATAGGCTAAAATATATATCTTAGCTTGTGTGTTTGTGTGTGTATGTATGAGAGAGAGTCAGTGCATATAACGTGAATCTTGGAAGCTGAACACTGGTATTTGAACCTTGTGTTCTTGGTCTGTGACTTGAGCATATCAGAAAATTTCTCTATGTCCATATTTTGTAACTTCTGCTAAAAAATGCTTATATACAAGGAGGCAGAGTTCCTAATTTGTAGGGTGTTTTGAATACATAGTAATTATCACTTCTATTTAATGTAACATGTTTTCTTACCTATTAGCACTCTGTGTATTCATAATTCATCATCTGAATTCAAGCATTTAACTGCATATGGGACATAATTTGGGGGAGGGAGTTGATGTCAGGAATCGAACTCAGGACCTTTGTGCTTGCCATGCAAGTGCAGTGCCACTGAGCTAAATCCCCAGCTCAAAGTCACAAGTTTTAAAAAACAAGTAAATTTTGTTTAACATGCAACATTAGGAAAGATTTCCACTTGGAGCATTGGCTCTCAAGTACAATTTTTCAGACATTTGCAATGAAAACATGATATTAATTTTATTCTAGAAGAGCTAATATTCAGTCATCTTGTTTCATAGTGTGTTTTCTAAAAGCCTATTTAGTAAATGCATTAAATTATCGTTAACTTAGTAATTGTGTTAGTGATTTTTCTATCACTCGGACCAAACATCTATACCACTCAGGCTAAAAGAAGAAAGGTTGACTTCAGCAGGGCTGTCGTAGGACTCAGCCCACAGGCGCCAAGGCAGGAATGGCCTGGTGGAGGAAAGCTGCACCGTAGGCAGCCGGAAGCAGAGAGGGAAGAGCCTGGATGGCAGTGTCCCTTCTTTGCCACACCCCCACTGATCTGCTTCCACAGGCCCCGCCTCCTTACAGCACTCAAAGCTTCTCACTGGTTTAGCGTGGTGATGACCCCAGCGGCCCCTGACGGGGTCGCCTTATTCAAGCCCCTTTCCGAATATAGGGCATATTTTAGATCTAAACTGTAACAGTAGTTATTATAATAATAATACTCAATATAGAATAAAATACTCAAATGTATTTATAACTAGGACAAATTTTAAATAGTTTTTGATGTACCTATCAAAAAAAAACAGTTTTTTTTATTCGAAGGCCAAATGAAATTTTCAGAATTGCATAGTTTCTTTATTGTTTATAGCAAGATTAGCTAAATCTTTCCAGCTTAAAATACTTTTTTTGTTCTGGTTGCTTCAGGATGGTGTACAAGGCTCTTTGAGTTGATGCATTTTGAAATGTGCATTGTAAATCACAGCATAAAATATTTGTGCATAAAAAAAGGAATATACAGTGTTGCAGTTACTAAAATAAATTTAGTTTGGAGAATATACAGGAAAGAATAAATAACTTTATTAAAAACACGAAATTTATTAAAATATATCCAGGAAGATGTATATAAAAAGCCCTCATTTCTAAATTTCCTAGATACGATCTGTACACAAAATGGTTTGTAATACTTCTCTCTGTATATAAAGCATGTTGGTAACTAAATGTGTAAATTTAGCATGAGACTTAGTGAGTGCTTTGTCTTAGTACATAGCAAGATGTAATTCACAGAGAACTTTGTTTTTAATAATTTATCTTGTGTATGTCATATGAGAACTACCTTAGAGTTTCTGTTGTGACTTGTGTTAGTTGTGTTGAGGATGAATTTAATCTAACTTTTAACTAAAGTTAATTCTATAAACATACAGAAAAAAATGCAAAATCGTAATGAAGATGTGCATGTTAGTTCTGTGAAAGAACATCACAAAAGAGCAAAATTCAGAGAAACTAGTGAAGATTTGAAATTTCTTAAAATGAGAAACACCTTAGGAAGTCATACATATGGAAATCAGGTAAAACTTTACAAATTAAAAGTAGCATTTATATTTTATAATTCCTTTTTAAATTTTCCAGATTTATGATATCATTCATGAAATTTCTTGTGGAACATTTGTACAGATATATTTATAAAACATTTGTGTACAGTTTTTAAAAGAAAGTGAAAATGAATACTTACGTACCCACCAACTAGGTAAAGAAATACGTTACCAACCTTTCAAGTCCGTGTGTGTTCTTTCCTAACTTCCCCTCCTCCATTTGCCTAGAAGTGTCCTGGATCTTAAAATTTATTTCTAATTGTAGTTTTGACAGTTAGGTGAATCCCAAATAACACATTATTTAGTTTGCCCATTAGTGGACATAATGTAGTTAGTCTCTTTATAGACATCATGATTATGTATTAGTTTTACTTACAGACTATATCATAGTAGTCTTTATTTTACTATTGATAAGCATTTAGGTTCCTTTTTGTTGAGCTGTATGCTTGCTTGATTGGTTGATTTTTGGAGTTATGAATACTTCGGCTGTGAAACTATATGAACATTTTGTGTGACTCTGTGTTTAGAAATTTCTTCAGCTTGGGGTTTATTCCTACGAATAGAATTACTTGGTCCTAGCAGCTGTGCATGTGTCATACTACATAGGAATGCCCAAGTGTTTCCCCAAATGATTTGTTGATCACTTCATTAGAGACTGAGATTTTTCTGTTGTATAGAACTCATTTTGTAATACAGTATATTAGTGTTGTAAGTCACTCTTTTTGAGTTCATTTGTAACAATTTTTCATTTTTGATTTTGTAACATATAATTCATATTGATATTTGATTGTGGCCTAAATTATAGAAGGAAACTAAGAAAAAATATGAAGATACTCAAAAGAGTTGTATTTTGAGGAAAAAACGCAAAAACGAAGCTGACTGCAAGAAAAACAAGCATCACAGAACTAAAAGTACATTAAGAAAACACGTATATCACAGAGATCAGGTAACACTTTGTAAATTGAAGTAAAATTTTAATTTTTCTGGCTTTTTAAAATCTAGATGATCTGATTTTCATTAATTGCTTGCTTTACTAAGTATTACCTGTATGTGTTAGGAAAAAAATCTGCTTGTGTCAGCGGTAGGGCATTAGGTCCATGGTAAAAGTCTTTTTACATAAATACTGTACAGACTTTGATGAAAATTATCTTAAAACACATGTACATATAGTTCAGGTAATACTTTCTAATCTACACTTTGTTCCGTATATTACTCTCCCTTAGGATGATACCGATCTTTCAATAAGATAACTTGTCTTTTAAATGGATTTTTCTTGGTTAAATTATTTAGAGTATAACTTTAAGCATGTTTATACAAGTTGGCCCTAATCCAAAAATCCAATGTCAGAAATATTCAAAGCTCTAGTTCTCTACAGCAGTGACGGCAAGCCTTTGAGAGCTTTCAGTGTTAGGAAATAGCTTTCTGTGGCACATATACCTTAGGTGCCCCACCACCTCTGTGTAGAGTGACGTTGTGCCACAGTGGAATGTTCCACAATTGACTTTATTTGATGATCAAAACACAGGCTACATTAAAAAGCATTGTACAGAATTATCTTCAGGGATGTATATAACAAGTATATAAAACCTAAGTGTTCTTTTGTTGATTTAGATTCTATCCCCAAGATACCTCATTGTGTCTATGTAAATATCCCAAAATCTGAAAAAAAAAAAAAAAAAAATCTATACTTATATACTTATATGTACTTATTCTGTATACATATAGAAGCAAATACATTTATTTTGTGTAAACATGGCAACATAGAAAAACAGGTTTCAGAAAAGACCCAGAACAGGGTAAATTGAGAAGTACAGTACTTAATTCACATACGTAAAGATCAGTTAAAACGTTCCAAAATTAAGTGTTTGCTTTTTAAACTTCATCCTTAATTGTATAATCTTAACAAATGGGAAGACCTTTGCTGTGGTTAATATATGAATATTCTTGTACTTTCTTTTGTCATATCATTTGTGTGGGCGCTTATCTTTAGCGCATTGTCTAAAATTCTTTTGCATGTCTACAGAAAGAAGTGAACAATTCTGTTTTCGTTGATTATGCCAAAGAATCAAAGCCCAAGGATATCAGGCCAGATATGGATATCACTGAAATAAAAAATATCTTAAGGAAGCACATATATAGAGCTCAGGTAAATCCTGACATACTAAAAACTTTGAATACTTGTCATATTTCTCTAGTGTAATCAAAATGTAATAGATGAAGGTATAGGTATCTGATTCATTAGTATGTTAAATGCTTAAAAATATTTTTTTCAATAAATTTACAGTATAAACCATAATGTATTTGGGCATATAGTAAATATGTCGATTTCTCTTACACTGTAGTGATATCAGTAATTGTGTTTAGATACTGCTGTAGCTTTACTGTGTGGTTGGGAGCTGATACCTCTGGTGTCAATCCAGTTGGTTGCACTAGGACTTTAGGTCTTTTATGAGTGTAAGAAATATTATGGTTTAGTAAATTATCAAGCTCTTTTTTATTAAGGTGAGAACACTTCTCTTTCCAGCTTTATAGTTTGAAAGTAGAATTCAGAGATTTCTCATTGTTTTAATTTGTATTTATTCTGTTAGTAGCAGGTTTGAGCATATTAACTTGCCATGTATGTATTTCTTCCTCTGCTAGTTTTCCATTCATATTCTTTTGCTGTTTTTTCATTGGGTTTATTTTATGTCTGTCTTTAAACTTTTTAGAACCAACATATTTATTAGATTTTTTTACCGATTTTTTTCCTAAGATAATCCTCTTTAAATGTATAATTATAGATATTTTGAAACGGCAGAGGAAGATTTTATGTGGTTATGCAGAAAGCTCAAAGACTTCTTTTCTGACATGGACCCATAGATAAAAATGTTCTTCCCACTTCTATTTTTAATTATTAAAATAGTAAGAATGATAGACCTCTTCAAAGTGAAAACTTTACGAGGTTTTTTGGTGATGGGGAGAGGGGAGTCTAACTTGTCTCTGTGACTGTGTTACAGTCCAAGATGGCTTTGAATTACTCTGCAGCCTAGGCTGGTCTTGAGCTTATGAGCTTCCTACTTCAGCTTCCCAAGTGCAGAGATTACAAGTGTGTGTCACTGGACCTGGCTTAGGTTATTTTTCTTCCAGAGAGAGAAAATACAGAATTACTCATTCTTCTGAGAATGTTCTTACAATGACAGCTATTAACTGAAGCAGCCTTTTAATTATAAACATCTTTGTTTACCTGAACCTGTTTTGTATCTTTGGCTAGTGTTTTTTGACTTGTAATCTGAAATTATTTTCCAACCTAAAATGTTAAACTTCACTTATGTGGTCCCTTTCTTCTAGGCTGTCAGATACAACTGCATTAGGGTAGAGAAGCAACCAGTGTACAACGTAGAGGTAAGGGGCTTGGAGCACGGTGATGGGAGGGAGGAGGTCTGACTTTTTTTTACCTTTTTTGTGTGTGTCAAGCAGGGTCTCTGTCTTGTTCAGGCTGTCCTTGAACTCGTGGATCAGCTGATCCTCTTGCCTCAGCCCCCAGGTACCTGGCAGTCATAGGATGCTTCACCACATTCAGCTTCAGATTAAAATTTTAACATATTTCCAGAGTGTTCCTCATATCAGTTCATATTTTCTTCACATCATATTCCTTAAAACTGGTTCCATGTGACCTGCCTTAGAGTACTTTTGATTCTCAACTAATTTAAAAGTTTTAAAATTGCTTTGACCCAAAAGGGAATGTATTTTGCAAAATAATTATTTATATTAATGCACATCTTTAGTGTGATCTTATGATTCTCTAAAAATGGTCATTTCTGCAAATACTGCTTGATGTCTGAGTGTCCAACTTTGCACCTAAAGAATATGTCACTATAGCTGTAAAATCCCTTGATGAATCAAACACTGCATATTCCTTTTGAAGCTTTTCTTTTAATATATTCCCTTTTCAAGGCAATAGAAAATAAATACAACAACTTATATTTTCGCCTTGCTTTTAGTTGTACAGCACAGTCATGCACATCATCCTACTTGAACCACAAAACTTTATCAAGAAGTGAGGGCCAGAACTGTTTGCAAGATTTGATCCCCAAATTTCACCTTTTCTCCTTTGAATCAAAGAATATTTTTTCCTTAGGTTAAAAATGCTGAATTTCCCAGAGGTATATTAAATTTAATTGAAAGCCTCATAGAAGGACAGTTTTTTAAAGAGGCAATGGAAGAGCTTTCCTCTCTGCAAGCACATTATCTCCCTCCTGTATGCCTGCTTCATGCTCTTCTAGAGAACGTTCTACAGGTGAGAGCAACCTTAAAGCCAGATACTGTTTCAGAGCACGTCAGAATGTGACTGTCATCTATGTTTTGATGTTTATAGTTTATTCTCTCTTTTCCTCTTTTATTTTAATTCTTAAATTAATTCTTAAATTGTTTATTAATTATTATTAAATTATTATTATGTTATTTATATATTATTTATTTATTTATTTAATTTCTTAAATTAGGGAATTTAAGGCTGCTTTTTTAAGTATCACTTTTTTCCCCCATATCTTGATACTACTCTGAACAGTTCCAAGATTATTTTTTCTTGGGGAAAAAAAAATTATCTAATTTTCCCATGTCAATAACATATCTAACATAAAAATCAGATTACAATGATCTAGAATGTCATGGGGTAAATTACTCCTTCAATACATTGATAATAATCATTTTTGTTTATGATATAGAGAGATAATGAACAAACTTTGTAATAAAACATTAGGAGCATCTATTAAAAGGTAGCCTTGTAACTGTTTTCTTTGCCAAGTGGTGATTTGAAAACATGCTAGGCACAAGCCACGTCTGACCTACAGAGATAAGAGTGCTGCATGAGAAGTTCTTACTTTGCTTTCCTTTTTTGTGTTGACATTTGAAACTGTAATCTAGGACACCGAAACAGTTCATATAAGTGAATCCTAAGAGCTCCTGTTATTAATGGATAGATACACATTTACATTTGCCTTTCTCTTAGTTCAACTGTTTTATTAGCTAATTTTTCACTATCATCTGATCTCCTTTGTCCAAATTTATATATGTGGCAAAAAGTTTAGGTCAGAGTTATTGTAGTTGTATACTGAATTAGCTGGTGACCTTACTTTTAGCAATAGTGTTTTATTTGTTTATTTCCAAATAATAGGATAACATAGATACATTTTCTGGTCGATACTTTGATATATTGTCAGCTCTTCTTCATCTGCACCCTCCTTGGAAATGCCCAGCCATGTCCAGATACTATTTAGAGTTGTTTCAGTGCCCATCTTGTATGAAAGGAGCCTGGTCTCTGGTAGAAGCGCTTATCAGGTAAGGAGTTTCACGTGTGAGGATGCGAAATTTCATCTTGTTTTTGTTAAACTATGTTTTTGCTCTGTTGGAGGTAGTTTCCCTGTGTGGCCCACACTGGTCTCAAATTTAGGAGCTTAAATGGTCCTCCTGCCTCAGCCCCTTGAGCACCTGGGGCTGCAAGTACGTGCCATCACACCTGACTCTCCTGTTTTCCTAATGAAAGAACTATATTTTATAAAAATCATGTATATAGTGTATTTGTGTGTGGTATTTATTGCAAAACTTTTAAAATGAGCACATCTACATTTGTCATGTTTTCAGTGTGTTTCTTAAAAGAAGGTATTTAAGTATAAGTAGACTTCCCTTAGCCAAAGTTTGATTTTTAAATGAAGTTTAAATTTGCATTTTTTTAAAACATTAAAGATTCCAAATGCACACATAATTGATTTTTTGGTCATTTAGAATATAAATATTTCTAACTACATACAATTTCTATTTCAGAGTTTTGCTATATTTTTTCAGCAATAAATCTGAGTTCTGAAACAGGACTTAGTGTTTCCTAAATACGTTATCTCTTTCAAACATCACACAGAACACCATCTGCCTAGACCTTTGTCTTCCAAAAATCTGTCTCCAAAAATCTTTTCTATTCTCCTTATTCTCTCCTTTTTTCCTGATTAACAGAACTAAGTATCTTCCTATTTCTACTCTACTCTGATGCCTCACTGTATTTGATAACCCTCCTTTGTCTGGTAAAATGTTACCCACTGTTATCCAAGTGTTAAGATATTTTGTTGTGGTGCTGGTTACTTGTTTGGTTTCTTTGTTTGTTTTTAGACAGAGTCTGGCCATGTACTTTAGACAGGCCTTCCACTCACTATACAGGCAAGACTAGCCTCAAATTCATGGCAGTCCGTAGCATCAGCCTCCTGAGTGCTGGGATTATAGGTGTGCACCAAAGTGTTTAGTTTTAAGAGTCCAGAGTTATGAGACAGAAAGAGCCCTTGTTAGGCAGGCAAAGGCTAGATTTGGGGTTAACTCTTTGACATCATAAAGATTCCAGCTTGTGTGATATACTTGGAATGAGCTAATCAGTTACCTCTTATGAATTTAGTTCTTCAACAAATGTTGACTGAGTGTATAAGAGGAGGCAAACAGTGTATTCCTGTTTAGGGGTAAAAACATAAATAAAATTACTGTTTCTGTATTTTGAAGGTGATTGAGATGTCAAGGAAATACCTGTGCAGCAGTACTAGCCCAGCTTAGGTAGAAAATGGGAGAATTAAGGTTCATTTATTCTTAATTTCCAAATCATTTTCCTTCACTGCCATGGCTTTATTTAAAAGCCCCAGTTACTCCACATTATGATTACACTGGCTGTTTTCTTAAAGCAGATGTTCAACCTTACACATCTCAGTGTCAGTATCTTACAAAGAACATAATGAATGCTTAGTAAGGTCTGGATGAATTAACTGAAGCACAGGAGATGGGATTTGGACAGCTTTCTGTTATTTAATAGAATTATCCAGCTTTCATTTCAGAAGTACTATGTTTATTGGGGGCTGGGAAGGGAAGAGTACTGACAGGTGAGTCTAAGTGAGCTCAGTGGTATTAGTCTCTGTTCTACTGCATGTGTCTCAAATGACCCATCATGCACTGCTTATCTCCCTGATAGCCTGAATAACTCTGGGGGAAGGGGATGTTTTACAGCGAATTCAACCACTGGGTAAATAGATACTAAAGGTGGTCTTGAGAATGGAGCATTCAAACACCAGACCCATGATTGGAGTAATTGATAAGAAAGAATGGGAGACAGTAATAAATGCTATGACTTCAGTTCTCTCTCTGAGTCTCAGAGTTCATTAGTATTTTCTTTTAAAACATCTTCTAGAATTGTGTTACCCAGCCTGATAGCCATTAAATATTTAAAATGTAGATCCTCACGTAGAAAAGCCACCTTTCAGTTGTCCACCAAATGGATTTATCCTCAGAGAACTTTCCACCGGACAGGCTATGGTAGAAGACAGAAAATTAAATACCAAATTTTTAAAACTCTAAAATTAGAGTCCTGTACAATTTTTATTTACTAGATAATGAAAAAGAAAATAATCATGGGTAAAAATGGGAAGGATTTTAGCAAGTTTTAGAAACTGATGGCACAACTCATCATTTGGACTAAAAGGATGTAACAAAATGTTTAAGTCTTTCTCTTATCAGTGTAATAAAGAATAAAAAAAGGAGAGTCCTGATCATTGTAAAATACTGAAAAATGGGGAAATTAGATCTGTATTATGAAAAATTGTTATATAGTACTCGACATGGCTTAACTTTTAAAGGAAGAACGTATTTTATTGTTGACCTTTATATTTTGTTGAAAGGCTCTTAAAATTACAAGAATATTCTTAAAGAACTTTTGTTTACAGATTAATGGCTTTTCTTGTATGTTATAGTTTGATAGCTTTGTGTTTTTCAGGTCGTGTCTTTTTAATGAAAATTTTTGTCATGAAATTTCACAAAACATTATTGACTCTAAGGTGCTCCACTTTACCCTGCTCAAATTTTTCTTCAATTTGATTGAAAGTGAAGTACGGCATCTCAGTCAAAAGTAAGTTTTAACTGTGAAGAACACATTTTTGTATCTTTCTGTTGTTTATATGCACCATTTTTTTAATCACTTATGTACATATTTCTAAACAGTTACAGCATGTGCTTCTTTAAACTTTCACGGATTACTGTGTGTACATTATTGACAGTATTTTTTAACTAAGGCCAATTTTTATTTTGTCCTTTTTATAGTCTCTATTTTGATCTCTACATAGTAAAAATTTCTGGGTTTTTTACAAAAACTATGCATAGCTCAGCATAAGGATTTCCTACGTGTTCATGTTTTCTTTAGGTTGAATGACTCTTCAGAGCCTCAGAGTCTGAAGATAACAGGAAAAGCAATTCTTCTTGAAATCTTTTGGGGAGGAAATGAAACTTCGGGGCTTTTGACCAAGCCAGTAAATATGCTTTTGGAATGGACTATATATTCTTACAAAGAAAAATGCAAATCCGATGATGTAAGTAGGATTAATTTACAAATGAATATAAGTCTTTGAAAAATTATAGTCATCTTTATTTATAGGTTCCAAATGCATAAATTTAACCAAACATAAATCAAAAATTTTTGGAAAATATTGCACTGGTACTGAACATGTGCAGATTTCTTTTTTTTGTCTGGAGTCCCTACATACAATACTATAACTGTTTCCATAGCATTTAGATTGTATTAGGTGTTACGGGTAATGTAGAGAGGAAGGCTGTCATTTATATTCAGTATAGTAACTCCATTTTATGACAGACTTAAGCATCTGTAGATTCTGCTATGTGTAGATTTTGGTATTTGAAATGGCTTCAGGAACTTATCCTTTGTACATAGTGTTGACTTTGAATTAGTACAATTTTTCTTCGTTACTTTGTTGTTTGTATTACTTGAAAAAGTTAAATTGGACTCAGATATATCAGTTTGTATTAGTGTAAGTAGCTTTAAGGTGAAAGGTCATTAGAGGCCAGTTTCTTCTGTTATTTAGTCATAGTATCTGGAAACACTTTTCTGATCATTAGTGCTATAAAATTCATAGTTATGTACCATTTAAGTGTTTTATACATTTCAATTCATAAATGATTTTTTTTAAAAACTATGTTTCTGCATGCTATTTTCTGCATGCATAGTTCTTTAAAAGTAGGTTTTCTTGTCATTAGAAATTTACTTATCAATTTCAGGTAAGATCTTTCTGTATCTATTTTCATGAGGGTTTTTATTATGAAGGTAACTGGGTTTTGACTTTTCCTGCAGCAAACAAGTTAGTTATGTGACTTTTATCCTTAATTCTGTGCATGTGATATATTGCATTTATCGATGTAATAAACCTGCAAACCCATCCTTGCTTCCCTGGGATAAAACTAACTTGCACATGGTGAAAATTATATGATATAATATTGTAATATGTTATTGAATACTATAATTGAAGTTATTTGCATCTGTGTTTATCAAGGATAATTACATGTAGTTTTCTTTCTTGGTTGAGTCCTTGTCTTGATTTGGTATTAGAGTATTGCTAGCTCATAGAATAAAGTACATAAAAAAGTTTGAGGAACACTGAAGTTAGTCTGGTAAAATTCCACAATAAATTCTTCAAGTCCTGGGATTTTCTTGGCTGGTAGAGTTGTTATTACTTTTATTACTTTTCTTGTTTATTAATGGTCTGTTTGAGGTTTTTTGTATCTTCTTAATTCCATTTTGGTAGGTCATACATGTTAAGATTAAGACATTTCTTTAGAATTTCTCAATTTATTGGAATATATATTTTCAAGACAATTTCTGTTAACCTTTTGAATTTCACTAGTTCTTTTCACTTCTGATTTTACTAAAGTAGGCCTTCTCTGTTTTGGTGAGTTTGGCTAACTGCTTATCAATCTTAATTATCTTTGATTTAGTGTTCCTTTTTATTGTTTCTTCAGTGTCACAGTTTCATTTATTCACACTCTGATCTTTATTATAATTTATCTTCTATTGTTTTGGTTTTGTTTTTCTAGAAACTTTTAAGATGTATCATTGGTTTATTTGGGATTGCTTCACTGTGTCCCACAAGTTTTGATATGTTGCATTTCCATTATGATTTCATTATCCATATTTTTCAGCTTCTTTCCTGATTTCTTCCTTGACATTATTCAGCCTTCCATATATTTATGATGTATCTGTTGTTTCTATTATTGACTTTTAGTTTAATCCCATTGTAACCTGATGAATTTATTTCAGTTATAATTGTATTGGTTGTGACTTTTTGTCTTTCAATATGGCCTGTTTTGTCAGTAGTTCCATAGGCTGTGGAAAAGAATATATATTCTGTTATTGGATTAAATGCTACACATTATCAGTAAAATCCATTTATCTATAGTGTATAATTAACTCCGATGTTCTCTGTTGATTTGTTTTTTGGGGCTTGATCCATTGTAACAGCAGGGAATTCAAGTCTCCACTGTGATTGTATTGGCATTTATCTGTCTTTTATATCTTATAGTGTTTGTTTTATGAATTTGGGTTTCCAGTGTTCTGTGCATATATATTCATAATTGTTTTCTCTTGAATTATACCCATCATCAAGTGACCTCCTTTGTCTATTCTGACCAACTTTGATGTTAGCTTTGCTAAATATATATAGCTAGTCCTGCCCACTTAGTGTATCATTTTCTGCTCTTTTGATGTCATTAGTTGTTACTAATCTGTTTAGGTATTTTATGCTCTTTTGATGTCATTAGTTGTTTCTGATCTGTTTAGGTATTTTATACTCTCTTGGTTCAGTTTTGGTAGGTTACAACAAGCATTTGTATTTTTTCTAGTTCAAGGCTTTTTAACTTTCTGCTATGGCTTATTTTTAGTTGCTAGTGCCAGTATTTTCTTTGTTTTTAAAAGTGGCGGTAACAGCTATTTCCTAATCTTATATGATTATTTGTAAATCTGAAATTTTGGTAGATCTGTGTCTATTGCTGTTCCTGGCATTTCCTTCTCTTGTGTCTTTTGTTTTCTCATCAGCTAGGTACCATTTGCTGTGTGCTATAAATTGCATTGGAAAAATTATTTGTGGAAACAGTTTGTGGTAGTGACCAAAGAATGCTCTTCTAGATAGAATTTCTGTTTACATCTGCCAGATGCCTGTGTACACTAGCAGGCAAGAACTACCACAATCCAGTGGCTATGTCTGAGGGGTCCTGAATAGGTCGAAGGAAACAAAAGGCTACAGATAATGTGCTTTTGTTTTTTCTTCACCCTTACTCCTAGGATAAAGCCTTTTAGGCTCTTGGTTTATTGGGAATTAGGCCTTAGGCTAGTGATAGTAAACGTTTTGAAGTTTTAATGATACAAACAATCCACTGCAGCATGTGTACCATAGGTTTGCCACCACTACTTAAGGTATGACTTTAAAGACAAACAAAAAAACCCTCTTTTTCTAGCGCCATAAATCACAGCTGTGTCTCATCTCTATGATTTATTTTAATTTATGTCTGTAATATATCTCAGCTTTCTTGATTGAATTGGAAAAAATTCTCAAAGTAAAGTCCTCTATCTTTGTCTACCTTGCTTAGCTTTTACCTTAGCAATTGCTCATAACTTGTCTGTTGCGGGCCTGGTGGCACACACCTGTAATTCCAGCACTTAGAGGGCTGAGGCAGGAGGATCGCTGTGAGTTCGAGGCCAGCCTGGATTGTCTAGCAAGACCCTGTCTCAGACAAACAAAAATAACTTGTCTGTTCCTCAGAAACTACCTTTTATATTTTAGCCAACATTTTTGGTTTCCTAAGAATTACCAGAATTCCTTAGCCTTCCATTAACAGAATCATACATATATAAAAATTGTGGCTAAGAAATATCAGCGGCATGGTACAGAAAGAAAAATTATTTTAAGGGTGCTATTTTGTAAATTTTGTAGACCAGCATTAAATAAGAGAATGCGCCTAGGTATACAGTTAGACTGATTTGTGATTTCAAAATCCTACTGCATAACTACCGGGTGAGTAGGCACTTTCTTATACATATATCTGATATTAACAGAAGTATGAGAATGCAAGTGTGTAGACATGGGAAGAATGTGGCTGAACTACAACTATCTTATCGCCACTTGAGTATAGTGATTCTCAGATAAACCTCTGTAAATTTCTGTTTGCTTTTTACTTTTAAACAGTAGCATCATTTAGGGTAGAAAATATTTCTTCATCATAGAGCATTTCTTTTTTCATCAGTATGACTTCATAAATGAAGTTGCTCATTTTTAGCTGAAAACAATGACAAAACTTACACTTTCCCAGTCTTACTAAATCATCAAAGGACAACCACAGAAACGCTCATGTAAATAGTAACAGATTTATACATATTTAACTCCAAGATTTTTGTTCAAATTTATAAATAAGAGCAACATATTTGAGAAGCAATCTGCAATAAATTGTAGCATCCGTTGTAATATGAAAACCGGTTTTAAATTTTGCAGATTAATATTTAACACTTGAATTGCCTAAATTCACATAAAGTGCTTTTTTTTTTTTTTGTATTACCTTTTGGTTAGAATTCATTCTTGTACTTAATTAAATCTTTTTTGGCAGTTTCCAGTTTAAAGAATTCCATGCATGTTCGCAGACATCATTTTCCGTACTGTAAAGCATTTGTTTCTTGATTTGCTGAGCTGAAGCATTCAATTTAAGTCATTAGCTAAACAGAAGTCCTCAGTTTATGCTAATATTGTTTTGTCATAATGTCAATCAGCAAGTATTACAGAGTGACACAATGGCAGTGGATTCCATTGTCATTAATCTGAGAAAGCTTTGGGCTTTCCTTGGCAAAGAGCAGAGGTGGGCTGTGTCAAGGTTACAGAGGAGGTGCAGATTTTAGCAAGCTGTGGTGTTTAGCCCACTTTTCCTTTGAGATGTCCTTAAGTGCAGTTTAAGCATAGCCCTGCACTTCTAGGGAGGAAGGGAAGTTAGCTTGTACTTAAAGATAAGAACATGGAGGCTGAAGAGTACGAGTAACTTACTCAAGGTGTCACAGCTTGTTAGAGCACAGGCTGGACTGGAGGCCAAGTGTCTGCAGCAGCACTGCCTCGAGTTTCAGATGTCAGTGTCACAGA
>PVIR01012632.1:7981-44015 GCA_004026965.1 Petromus typicus
GCAAGACCCTGTCTCACAAAAAACAAAAACAAAAACAAAACTAAGTAAACAGTTGACAACCAGGGCGCTGAAGAAGTGCCACGAGGGAACCATTTAAAGTCAGAAGCAGTAAGAGGTGGAAAACTGATGGGAAAACAGGAAGTGAGGGGTCTGGTGGGAGGAGCTCGCTGCGTCATTCCTAGGTACACACCGTCCTTGGTGTCTAGGATTGGGCCTGTCTGCCCCCGGTTCTCGCCTCACCCCACAGCTTTCTAGAGTCCTGTTTGTCCCTTGTGTAGGCATACAGCCAACATCACTGATACTGTTATTCAACAATAAATATTTACTGAGAACCTGGCAAAGGCCAGGAGTGCTTTGTGTGGTTGGGACACATCTGTAAACACCACAGGCCAGTGCCCTTTCTTTGTGGGGCTCTCATTATAGAGGAGGAAGTCAGAAAGTACACAATAAATACAATATATCAGAAGTTAATGAGTACTGTGGAGAAGGAACAGTACAGCTGGGAAAGGGGGTCCAGGAGTGTGGGTGTGGGTGGTGTGGTGAGGGTAGGCTTCATTAAGCATGTCTGAGCCAAGGCTTGCAAGGGTGAGGGGGGCATGTGGATACTGGGGTAAAGTGCTCCAGGAAGAGTAAACAAAGTCGGACAGTCTTAAGTAAGAGGATGACTGGCTTGTTTCAGGAGCCCCCGGAAGCAGGGAGTCTGCAGCAGGAGAAATGAATAGGACTATGGTCAAAGAAGCCCAAGTATAGGAGTGAAGGGCACCTACAGCCTTGTTGTCCATTGTAAGAGTCTGGCTTTTGCTCTAATAATGTGCAAAGTTAGGGGACAGCTTTGGGCAGATCTCACACTTTAAAATGATCTGCCTGAGTTGATCAGAGTGACTGGGCTGCTCTGAGTTGGGAAAACTCATTTCCTTTACAGTGAGTCCCTGTGTCAGACAAGAGAGATGTTAAACATCAGGAAGAATCCTCGGCATTGGGCTAGAGAACATGAGCCTAAATATTCATCTGTCTGTCAGGCAACAGGCTCTTTTATTTTTATAAATTTACTTTATGGATTAGTGTGGAGAACTGATTATAAGGAAGTGAGAGCTGATGTAGACTCATTACAAGGCTGAGAGTCTTGGGGACCAATTATGATTCCCCTCTTGTTAGCTCTACTCTAACATCCAAGTGCTGCATGCTCTAGACGGGGCCTCCAGTGAGGGTCTTGCTGGCTTCCTGGCCCCTGGCTGCTGTCACACTTGGTTCCTCAGCACTCAGAGTAGCTCAGACTAGAGTCCCTCCACAAGAGATGTGGAATCTGACCAATTCTCGTCACCTCCATTGCTACCATCCTGTCTGAGCAATGCAGGATCTTTAACCTGAGCAATTAGAAATGGAGGGTTGTCATCCACTGAGACACGGAAGGCTGTGAAAGGAGCAGATTGTGAGGGGAAAATGAGCTGTTTGGGGAATGTGTAATGAGATATCAGATATTCAGATAGAGCAATCAAATAGGTAGTACAAAATATGAACTGAAGTTTGTGATAGAGATCTATCTGGCTGTGGACAAAAATTTCACGATATAAAAAAGGGAACAAGAAACTTAAAGAATCTGCGAGAACAGGGGGAGCCAGCAAAGGAGACGGAGAAGAGAAAAATCAGTGAAATAGAATAAAAACAAAGAGAATTATGTGTCTTGGAAAGCCAGGTATAGAAATTGTATCAGCAAGAAGGAAGACATGGACCACATCAAATGCTGCAGATGGGCTAAGAAAAAGGATGGGTGAGAACCAAGGGTGGATTTAGTGGCTTGGAAGTCACGGTGGCCTTGACAGGAGTGATTCCAGGGGAGTTCTGGGGTATAGACTGATCAGAATGGGTTTAAGATAGTCGGGGAGATGAGAAAGTAGAATTGGAAATCTCAAGTATGGGCTGTTGGGGCTGAAACTCAGGAATGAGTGAAGCCTGTGTCTTATACATTCTGGCTTGGGGATAAGTCAGTCCAAGTGTGGCAAGGGAGCAGGATTGTGGCCAGCAGGTCCAGCAGTGTGGGATGGGTCCCTGAACAGGTAAAATTGCTGAAGAAGTTACAAAACTCAACTCTTTATCATACCCTCCCCCCTGACTCCTTAGAGAGAAAAAGCAGATACGACCTGACACCCAGGACCCAACTGGTTAGCACTGTAGCCATGGGAATAAGGAGACTTAGATCAGGGAACATGATATGGAGACAGGGGTAGAAGGTTTAAGTGATGATTCAACTTGGTGACGTGAACATTTAAATTAGTTGTCTACTAGTCTCGGCTCAGACAAAACCAGGTTGTGTCAATACTTTTCACTTAATTTCTGGGTCTATGTTGCTAAAAGCCAGGGGCAGAGATTACTTCTGCCCAAACCCTTGTTTTTTGCTAGTCTAAGAACACAGCTGCAGACCACCGTGTGTAAGACAAGTGCCCCTTTCTTCCCTGCCCCCTCCAGATCCTGCTTTGGATCCCCAGACCTTCAGTACCCTGATTCCGGGGGCTTCAAAAACTTTCTTCAGTTGGCACCTCCCTGGAAGAATACCTGGGCCCGGTGTCCCCACACGAGGCTACAACAGGATGCACTGCAGCTGGACTTCTCCGGAACAGGCAGAGTGGAGGGAAAGAGCAGGAAGGAGGTTCCTCTCGGTTCTGAACGCTGAGGGAGCATGCACAGGGTGCCAAAGAGCAGTAAAGGAAATAAGTGCAGGCGACTGAGCGTCATCTCCATCTTCGGGGCTAATTCTACCTTTTGGCTGTGGTGACGAGAACAAAAAGAGAGAGAGTGGACCTTAGGACTGTCTGGTCTGTGCCTGGAACCCCTTTGGGCACCATCCCACCCTGGACCCTTTCCACACTTCCAGGGTCAGTCAGTGTGGACTCTGTCCCCGTGACAGGCTACCTGATGCTCAAAGAGGCTAAGAGGACCACAGCTAATGTGGGCTTGCTGAGCTAAGCATTGGCTTCGTGTATTGTGGAAGGGCCGAGTGTGCAGATGTGGGAGAGACTTGACCGGGTTGACAGCTATTCTTTTGTGTGGTGTTGCTCCGGGAATTGAACCCAGGTGCTTGTGCTTAATAGACAAGCACTCTACCACTGAGCTACATCTCCAGCCTTCTCATCTTTGTTTGTTTGTTTGTTTGTTTCTAGTTCTATTTTTTTCTGTTTTATTTTGGATAGTTTCTGCCATGGTTTTATACATTTTATTTTTCCACAGAGAGATGGAGTCTCTCTATGTTGCCCAGGATGTTCCCAAACTTCTAGGCTCAACTGATTCTTCTGCCTCAGACTCCTGAGTAGTTAGGACTATAGGCACATGTGCCTGTACCTGGAAAATCCACCAGTCTCTTCAATGTTTTTTTTAGATGTTGACAGTACTCAAAATCAATCCCAGGGCTTTGGTCGTGCTGAGCATGTCCTGTTTCGCTGAGATACACTCCTGGGCCCAGACCCAGCCCTTCCACTAATCTTTTCTTCTTTACATCTATTTACATCAATCCCTTCCCACAGATTTTTAATTTCACACTTTGTAGTTGTATCTCTGGAAGTTTTATTTGGGTCTTTTTCAACATCTTTCATGTCTGTAACTTTTTGTAATACCAGATAGGCAATATAATTGTAATAACTGTTTAAATGTCTTCATCTGCTCTTTCTAGTATCTGGTAAGTTGTGGGTCAGACTCTATCAAATGATTTTTCTCCTTATTATGGGACATTTTTTTACCTTGGATGTTGGTGATTTTTTTTTATTGGATCCCAGTCTTGGTGAAATTTTGGCTGCATTAGTTGCTAGGTAGTTTTCTGTTTCTACAAATATCCCCTACCCTAATCCAACCCCCATTTGTCAACACTGAGATTGAACCGTAGGATCACTGAGCAACATCGCCAGCTTTTTCCACTTTTTAATTTGGATACAGGGTCTTGCTAAGTTGTGCAGGTTGGCCATGAAGTTGCTCAGCCTCCCAAGTGCTTGGGACCACAAGAATATATCTATAATTATATTCTGGAGCTATGTTCTGGGGCCAATGGGGGTTCTGGATTCTCTTGCATCCTATTGTAAAGATGTGTCAGGTAGGTCTGGAGGGCCAATTATTCTCCACAACCACAGAAATGCTTTTCTGCATGCACTACCCAGTCAGTGTTGGATGGATCTGGAGATGACTCCGTCTGGCTTCCTGGCATGTACCTTGTGTGAGCACAGTTACTTTTAATCTTTTTGAATAGCTCTTTCCCTTACCTCAGTTTCTTTCCTCACACATGTGCTGACCAGCGCCCAGTTGAAAGTTTGAGAGACGCTGTGTAGGTATCTAGGTTTTCTTCTCTGTGGAGTTTCCTGTCATCTGGACTCTTTTCTGGGAGCTCACTTGTCCATTTTGGTAGCAGATGGAGATCCATTGTAGAGAAAACATCAGCATTTTGGACATCCATAGTCTTATCACAGCCAATGATTAGGAAAACAGAAACAGAAAGATTACTAAATGGAAAGATCACTAAAGAGAGATCTGATTTCAATTTGTTGAAAGTTCCTGCCTGAAATTAAGAGCAGTACTTTCTTTGAACGGAATTATGTGCTGTACGCTGTACTAATGGTCCTGGATATTTACCATTCAGTGAAATCTTTGTGATTTTTATCCATGATGCTGTTATTTTGGTAGTACATGTATTTATGTTCATTGGAGGACAAATGAACATAATTGAAATTATTGAAATTGCCCAGTGAAAAAAGGCACAGGAGGCAAAACTCCGAGGCGACTTGATAACTTCAGATGTCAGCAGTGGACCCAGATACCCAGATAGATGTCTCCTGCAGTTTTGCACGCTCCCCACCCCTGCAATTCTGACTGGCAGTGTGGATGGTGATGGACCACTACCAGAAGATGCAGAGCACCGTGAAGATGTTGCCAGGCAGATGACAGCTTGTTTTCTACACACAGGTGCCTTTTTCATCCCCTACCTCATCTTCCTTTTCACCTGCGGCATTCCTCTCTTCTTCCTGGAGACAGCACTGGGCCAGTACACGAGCCAGGGGGGCATCACAGCCTGGAGGAAGATCTGCCCCATTTTTGAGGGTGAGTGACTTGGTGGCTGATTCCAGGGTGCTTTTACACTGATTTGGGACTCTGAGCCTCTGTCATAAGGCTTTGGTTATGGGCTGAATACAGAGCTAATGGCCTGGACCATCAGTGGCTGGAAGGGAAATACGGGTAAGGGTGCGCAGAGGCTTTAGGTTACACAGAGGAAAGAGCTGTTATAGGTATATCTAACTTAAGTATTTTATAATGATTTTGTGCATTTTAAAGGGGCTTAATCAATTATAGAACATTTTAAAATGATTTTAAATAATAAAATATTTCATTAAAAGTTCTATAATCTTGACCCAATAACTTTAAAATTTATGGTGTTATGCATTATTGTTTCTTGTATAGAATTTTCTTCAAGTTTTTATTTTGAAATAATTATGGATTTGCAGCAAGTTATAAAATAGTAAAAAGTAAAAAGGTCCTATTTGTCCTTTATTTAGTTTTCCCCCATAGGTAACATTTTATATAACTATAGTATAACAGCAAAGTCTGGATATCGGCTCAGTACTATCTGCAGACCTTATTCAGAGTTCTGCAGTTACTCACACTCTCACTGGTGTACGTATGAGTAATCCTGTGTGATTTGGGGAGGTCTGTAGATTTGGACAATCACTGCCACTTATTGAAAACTTACTGTCCCGTCACTAGTCAGGTCTCCTTCACATTTCCTCATCATGATTCCTCAATCATTCCTACATGATTTCCCCATCATCACATTCACCACCCCATTCCTGGCCTTTGGCAACCTCTGTTCTGCAGTCTATCTGTAATTTCGCTCCTTTGAGAATGTCGTATAGAGGGACTCCTGCAGAATGTTACCGTCTGTGATTGGCTCTTTTCTTGGCATGATGTCATCCACACCCATCAGTCTGTTTAGACTGTTTTATTTGTCCGTACCAGCTCCTTGATTCTCACTGGATGAGTATGATGTACCACAGTTTGGTTAATCATTCCCGTACTGAGGAGCGTTTGGGCTGTTTCCAGTTTTGGAGGCTTTCCAATCTTTCTCTCTCTTCCTGTAGTTTACAGTCCATTAATATGCAATGTTCACAGTTTATCTTCTTTTTTCAATTAATTTTACTTTGCATTTCCTACATAATGCTCATTTAATGATTTATCAATTTTCAACAGTAGAAACATACCAAAATTTATTTAATAGGTCTCCAGGATTTTTGGTTATTTTCTGTCACTTGGAAATTTTTTATATTCTGCTATCATATATATTTGTTTAGAGGACTTTCCTATCTTCGGATTTATCTCTTTGGGATAAATCTCTAGAATTATTTATACTGGGTACAAATGGACAATCGGGGGGCCATCCCTTGATCTAGTTAATTATATCATGTTAGTGACATTGACAGAGACAATGACACTGGAGGTAAATAGTCATCTCTCTGTGTGTCTTTGGCCATTCTGCATTCTGTTGGTGGTTTGCAAATGTTGTTCTTTGAGATAACCTAAGGACCTTCAATCTATTCTGTGGCCCACACTCCATCTTCAGAGGTTATGACTTAAATGGTCTAGGATCTAGCTTAGGTTTTGGAATACTGTAAATATTCCAGGGCCATTCTGATATGTGGATAGCGTGAAAGCCCTGAGTTACATCCTTTGTAAAAACTTTTACTAAGGTTGTAACTACAGAATGGTGTCTCATCACTGTGTCATTTTTCACACCTGTAATGAATGAAGATTAATATTATATTTTAAAGGCATTGAATCATGATTTGCATTTCCTTCTGTGCAAAGTGTTTTGAATCCTGTGGTTTTATGTTTTAGAAACATTTCAGACTAATTCTGAGGACCACTGATTATTGCTATTATGAAGTTATTCTTGCAAATTTAAAAAATAACTCTGAATCAGTGACCTTTCAGAGCCTGATAAAAATGATATGGCACAGGAAAGAGGGCAAGGGCACAGGAGGCAGGAGGGAAGCCCCCTTCCGGCTTGGGAACAGAGGCCCGGAGCACTCCGGGCTATGGGACCTTCGCTAAGCAGCAGGGCCAGTGTGAGAATGTGTGCGCAGCCTCTGGCTCAGTTCTGCGGTTTCCCTCCAGGCATCGGCTATGCCTCCCAGGTGATTGTCATGCTCCTCAACATCTACTACATCATCGTCCTGGCCTGGGCCCTCTTCTACCTCTTCAGCAGCTTCACCACTGACCTGCCCTGGGGGAGCTGCCACCACGAGTGGAACACAGGTGAGGTCACGTGGAGAGTCCACTTCCTCG
Organism: Petromus typicus; assembly: GCA_004026965.1. Taxonomy (NCBI): domain Eukaryota; kingdom Metazoa; phylum Chordata; class Mammalia; order Rodentia; family Petromuridae; genus Petromus; species Petromus typicus. The sequence goes on from PVIR01012632.1 coordinate 15,293, forward strand.
GCTTGCTCTGCCACATCATCGGGAGTGGAACTGCTCCTTTATCCCAAGAGCCCTGTTCCCCAGGATTACCCCACAGAAACTGGCCAAGTAGATCTTGGAGAACTCACCTCAACAGCAAGTGCCAGGAGCTGTCGAGAGCCTGCCTTGCATGTACGTAAGGCTGCAGGTCTGATCCCCAGCGTAAAACAACAAAGCTAGTAAGAAACTACCCCTGTCACAAGCAGAATGTCACAGACTGTGTCTTTTAAAAAAAACAAATTAATGTCTTCAATTATATATTATACAAATGGAACTATTTTTTAAAAAAAATTAGGTTTAGCCCTTTATTTCAATTTGAAATATGACTAGTTTGATACATATGCCTATTGATTGTTCATTTATTTGTTTCTCATATCTTCTTTTTGATGCTATTTTAGGCCTTTCAAATTTATAATTTATCGGGCTTGACTAGGGAATTAATGGTTTTGTATGTCATCAGTATAATTTATAACAGCAATTAACTTCTTCTGTGCTCATAAGACTGTGTGGGCCCCTGACAACAACAGAGCCATTTAATCTAAAGTATTAAAAGTAGTGACAACAAACATAGCCAGGTTAGGTCTGACCAAAGACTTGTCTATGAGGACAAGTGTGTTCTCTGAATGTCCAGTATGGCTACTGAGCAACCTGACATGTGACTAATACATCTGAGCAACAGAACTTTCAAATTTTTACTTCATGTTAACTTAAATCCCCACACGAAGCTGTGATAGCACGGATGAAAAACATGTCAGTCCCTGTTGTGGTTGGATTCTCACAGCTACATCTGGCTGATGTCCAGATATATTTTGGTGCTTGTCTACAAGATGTACCATATTGAGGCAGGAATAGCTAGAGATGTTGCTGAAATCTGAACGGGTCTTTACTCGCCAGGGCAAATGTTTGTGCAGGGCTTAGTCTTTGTCCCTTCTGATCTGGGGGCCTCTCCCTAAGCATCCAGCCCTCCCCAAGGCTCTGGCTCCCTCAAGCTGTGCTTTGCTCTCTGACACCCTGTATCCCTCCACCCTGTGCCAGGTAGAGTCAGAACTGAGTGGTACCCCACCTGGAGACCGCATGGAGCTTCTCTCCAGCGTGCCTGGTTGTACCTGTGATGATCCCAGCCCTGCGGTGGCCCTTACTGAGCTTTTTGTCTATATACTGAGTTGGCTTTCTTATAACTTGCAAGATCTTCAGGCTGAAAAGATTCCTTATCTCTGTAGCCTTTATGTCTAGCACAGTGTCAGCTACCTCATATGTTGTCAAGAAACATTTGCTGAATGAAAGAATTAAAAGTCTATTGTATGCAGTATGTTTCCATATATGTTTGTTTGTTTACGTCTGTGTGCAGAGTCACCCTTGGTACCCAGCCTGTGAGGCCGTGAATAGTTTTCCAGATTCCAGTTGAGTGACTTGATAAAATCCGACAAAGCTCCCGGGCTACCGCTTTGGGCCAGGGCAGGATTAGGCCTATCTGCCCTTGGGTTGGCTGTAAGTCTTTGAGACAATTCTGAGGCAAATTGCATGCCTAAATCTTTTGCTTTTGGATATTTTTGAGACCTTCTACCGGGCCTGGTTTTGCTCAGAGCCTAGTATCTTGAATACCTTAGGCCATCTTGTCCTGTCAGGATCAGATGGTGCTTTTCTTCCAGGAAGGTGACATGGTTGAATGCAGAGAGCTCTCCACTGGCATTCAGCATTTAGCAGGTGTTTATTGAGGTCCTACCCTGCCAGGCTCTGTTCTGAGTACTGGGGATATGTTAATGAGCAATGACAAAGATCCCTGCACTCCCAGAATTATTATGCTAGCAGCTGAGACAGACCATGAACAAAATAAAGAGTCATGATAGAAAGAAGTATTTATATTCTGCTAGAAGTGCTAAGAAGCAAAGTGAAAAGGGGCTGGATTTGGAAGTAGGGCTGGTTTGGGGTAGGATTTTTAAAAAGATATTTAGGAAAGGCCCTATTGAGGTGACTTTGAAAAATGGTTACTAGCTACTGAGGAGATGAGCATTCTAGTAGAGGAATCTCAAGTGTCACAGGCCTGACGTGCGCTGGGCCCTAAGTGTCTAGAGGACAGTAAGGAGGTCAGTGTTGCGAGGGCAGAAGAAGTGTAACTGAGGTCAGAGGTGGTGCAGGGTGAATCGAATGAGGTCTTTAAGATGGCTGATGGAGTTTCGGGATGGGAAACTCACTGAATGTTCGAGATGGAATGTGACATAGAGGAACTCAAGGCCTGACAACCATCCTGGCTGCTGGATGGAGATCTGACAAGAGAAGCACAGGGAGCAACTGGAGGCCAGTCAGGAGCCATGAGATGATGGTGACCTGCACTATCACGGTGATATCTATCTAGCGGTCAGAATCGTGGTGTTTCGAGGTAGAATCTACCCAGGTTTTGACCTGGATTCTGGGTTGTACTGTTATTTACAAGCTGTCACAGGTCCTTTCTTCCTACATATAATGGAGAAAACCGTATCTGCCTTAATACTTCCTGAGATTATTATACTGATAAAATATCTAAAGACTATCAACACTGCGGCACTCCACAGTAACAAATAATGAGGAGCCACCCCTGGCACTTCACATTATATCTTCCATCTATCAGGCCTTTCACATCTATATTTTCATCTGTCTTAGTTACTTTTCTCATTGCTGAAACATAATACCCGAGACCTGAAGTTAAAAGAGGAAAAGTTTATTTAGCTAAGTTTGTAGAGGTTGCGGTCTGTAACTGGCTGGCTCCAGGGCACTGTGGTGTGGCAGAGGGGCACTGCAAAGGAGAAACAGTTCGCGGCAGGCAGAAGATGCCAAAAGCAAGCAGTCAGCAATGAGCGACGAGAGAGCTCTAGCCCCCTTTCTATCCCATACAGTTTCTCCTCCAGGGTGGGGCCCCCTTCATCCTGTCCAGAACTATGCCAGACCTATCAGTGGACTGATTTAGTGATCACACATATTAGTACCACCATCGCACACTCTAGATCCAGCGACTTCTGAAAAAGACCCCATCTATGACTGCATGAGGCTTGGGGGGACATCTAGACACAAGTCACAATGTCATCTAACCCCCCCCCAGCAATTCTACATGAAACATAGCGTTATCTACATTTTAGAGATTGGTGAAATGACACTTACCATGTCAAGTGGTCATTTACCTAAAGCTACACATTTGGTGCCCAGAGGGTCGGGTCCGAGGCAGAGTCCTCTGACCCTGGGCTTGCGCTCTGGACCACGCTGCTGTATCACTTTCTTGAAGGCATCTCACTGTTCCCCAAGGTTGTAACTCCTCTCAGGACAGTGTCCCGGGAAGGTCTGCTTACTTGGAAGCAGCCATCTGGTCGTGCATGCGTTAGGGTCGTGCACACAGCCCACTGTATGTTTGTGTGGGAGATGAGCGGCTGAGCCCAGGGCAGCACATGCAGAAGGAAGTCTGGCACAGATACCAGCTGAGCTCCTGCTCGAAGCTTCCCTCCCGTTCCCCTGACCCCCCCCCCAACTTGAGGTGAGTTGGCTGACGTCATTCTCTTTCTTCCTCCCGGGGACTGCGAATAGAGAACTGTGCGGAGCTCCAGAAGAGCAATGGCTCCCTGAATGTGACCTCTGAGAATGTCACCTCTCCTGTCATCGAGTTCTGGGAGTGAGTGAGGCCCTCTCTCCTTCTGAATGTGGGCTGTGTGTTCCAAAGAGGGTGTGGGGTGGGGTTCCCAGAGGGCCCAAGAGGAATTTCTGTTTCCTTCTGTCCAGTCTCACACTTAAGGGCTCTGTTGTGCTGCGCATGCGCTTAGTGCAGAGCTGGCTTCAGAGGTAATTTTTTCAGGTCATGCGGCCCTCTCTTCATATTAGAGTCAGCTGTGCGAGGATCTACTCCCCACTACCCTCCTCTCTTCTGCTGCTCTGTTGTCTTTTGTGTGACCCTCCTCTCCATGTGTCAAAATGTTCCTCCTTCTCCGTGTTAGACTAGGTCTCAGAGCAAATTCACCTGGGCAGTTTACGTTTGTCAACTTTTATGTCTCCTTTCGTCTTTGGCAAAGGAAGCCCCATAGATCCCAGGATAAACATCTGACAAGTCTTAGACAGGAGTAGACTGGAGGCTGGTGGGCTACAAAATGGGCTCGGGGCTGGGGTGTGGATCCTTGACAGAGTACTTGTCTAAAGTGTGCGAGGAAGCCCTGGTTTCCATCCCACTGCTGCAGAAAGAAAGAGAGAGGAAGAAAGCAAGCAAGAAAGGTAGGCAGGAAGGAAGACCTGAGGCTGGCAGCCAAAGTGGAGCCAAGCCTGATGCTTCTCTCCCCAGGAGGCGGGTCCTGAAGATCTCTGATGGCATCGAGCATCTGGGGGCCCTGCGCTGGGAGCTGGTCTTGTGCCTCCTGCTCGCCTGGGTCATCTGCTACTTCTGCATCTGGAAGGGGGTCAAGTCCACAGGCAAGGTCTGTTCAGGAGAACTTCCAGGAGCTCCTCAGTGTCAGCCTAGGGAGGGCAATGACCCTGCAAAGATTTTAGGTGGCCTCTCCTTTGATCCTGTGCCTTTCCTGGATTTGATCCCACATACTTCTGGGAAATAAAATGGAACAGAGGAAGGCAGGAAGGACGCCTGCTGAGGAATTTGATCATGGAATGTAGCATGCCTGAAAGCACATTACCGCTTGAATACAGTTGGTGCCTCCCCTTTCCCACAACAGTTTTGTGGGTAACGAACTCCAGTCACACTCGTCACCAGCTCTAGAGTGTTGGGGTCTCTTTGCCTTAGAGTATCTGAGGTGTTAGAGGACATCTGAGCTCCTCTGCACCCAAGTCCTCCCGGTCTCTGTGGAAGATTCCATCTTCATCTGGCTGCCTGGCCGTGCTAAGCTCCTAAACTCTGTGAGGAAGAGGTCTTGGGTGACAGATATTGCCTTACCTGACAACCCTTGCTGTGATCCCAGAATTTAACTAGGAGAATGATCAAGTTCATCTAGCTACTCAACAAATACTGGACTTGTACCAGAGAATTAGTGTTTTGAGCTCAAGGGAGGAGAGGAGGTTGTGGCCCAAGGCAGGGAGATGGAAGGGGACAGCTGCAGGGGCCAGGGAGCAGCAGAAGATGGTCCTCTGCCGCAGGCCAGGGAAGAGTCTTCCTGCCTTAGTCTACCTCGGTCTAGGCCTCTCCTCTCTCCCCCACACTGTCTAACCAGCTCTGCGGGGTCTCTCACTGCCCTGACTAGGTGGTGTACTTCACAGCCACATTCCCTTACCTTATGCTGGTGGTGCTGTTAATCCGAGGGGTGACACTGCCTGGGGCGGCCAAAGGGATTCAGTTCTACCTGTACCCTGACCTCACACGCCTGTGGGATCCCCAGGTAAGAAGGTACAGATGGGCTGTTCTGGGGTCTGAGAATGCTTAGGTGTAGGCTTTCCTTGAGCTCTGGAGGGGGGTCCCCAGGGCATCCGTGGGCTGGTGAGGTGCCTTTCCGAATGCAGACGGGGTGAGCAGTGGATTATGGGTCTAAGGTGTCCACCCCTCAGGTCTGAGCCCCTGGTAATATTTCCTATGGATTGCAAACAGGTCCCTAAGCGCCATTACTCATAGACTCTCCTCATTTTCCTCCTGTCTCCCCATTCTCTTCATTTTTGCATGTCCTCCTGAAGTTCCTTTCTCGCTGCTGTGCACCACTGTCTGGTCTCCCTCTGCCCATGTGACCCCTCCCTTGGCCCCAGGTCCCCAGCCCCGCCCTGGACCAGCTGAGCTGGTGTTAAGTTTCCTGTCAGTTGTCCAGGGGTGTCTCTGTCACCGTCCACACTCGCTCCACCGCAGCCAGACTGGTGTGGGCAGTGCCACTTGCAGGCTGGAGTGTGGAGCGCAGGCCCTGCCCCTGGCAGGTGCCTCCTCTTCTCCTCCTCGGCAGCCACCCTGAAGGTTGGTAAAGCCAGGGCCACAGGCTGCCTGACTCCGCCTTGTGCCCTGCTCCCACCTTCTGGGCACTGAGGGCCTATGTGCTGTTCAGATGCTCCTCTTGTTCGTGGGAGGCTGTCATCTGGGTGGCTTTTGCATATTTAAAAGTCCCTGACAGCCAGGTGTGGTGAACACACCTGTAATCCCAGCGCTCTGGGAGGCTGAGACAGGAGGATTCATAAGTTTGCGACCAGCCTAGGCAATTTAGTGACTTAGCAAGACCCTGTCTCAAAATGAAAATATTTTTTAAAAAGGACTGGGTACATAGCTCAGTGTGAGGGTCCTGGGTTCAATCCCCAGTACTGAAAGAAAAAAGTCACTGATGTGCTGAAAGAGAATAAAGATCAAAGACAGGCACATAGTTGAGTTCCCCTGGGGCCCAAGGAATTCAGTTCCCGCAGAGGCTTCGCTGTGGGAGAATCTGGGGTGACCCAGAAGCTGAGCCATTCTCAAGTCTCCCAGCCTCCTGTGTCTTTCGTTTTGATTTCAAGGACTGAGGGTTCCCAGCAGCAGCCAGAACCCTTGAGAACCCGCCCACAGAATCAGCCATGGTTCCGGAGGACGCCGGAGGGATGTGAGCTTACCTCCCTCACTCCCACGTCTCATGCCTCCCCTCCACCAGAACATGAGGGCTGCAGCTGGGCTGTGGGGCCCAGAACCAGGGCTGCTGAAGCTTCAGAGCCCCAGAGATCACCTAGTGCAGCCTCCTCACTGTACAGATGAGCAACCTGTGACCCCAGAGCATTCAGCAAAGCAGAGGCGGCCGCAGAAGTTCTATTTTTTTCACAAAGTGTATTTTGGTTTCCTGGCGTGCAGGAAGCAGAGGGACAAGGAAGCGGATGGAAGGCCTCGAAGCACCAGTGAAGAGTCTGGCTCGGAGCTGCTGGGCAGGGGGAGGGAGGCTGGAGTGGTTCGGGAGGCAGAGCCTGAATAGCTGCAGCTCCGATTTGCTGGCGCTGTGCTGAGAGAAGGGGCGTGGCCAGAAAACCGAGAGAGGGGCCCAGTATTTATGGCTTTGCGACTAGCTAACTTGTGGGTCCGTCGTTAGTGAAGATAGAGATTAAAATTAAAGTGACAATATGGATTTATAGGGGAAAAATTCTAATTTGAAAGTAAGAAAAAATGAGGAAAGGAATCCAGCTCGAACAGTACGGGGCCGGGGGGGGGGGCATAATGATGAGTGACAAGGGACGCTTGTAGAAGGCTGAGATGAGTGACAAGGGACGCTTGTAGAAGGCTGAAGCCTGGCCGGTCACGAGGTCAGCCATCGGTTTGTAGCACCAGGGAAATCCTCACAAATTGAGCAATTTGGTTTTCGTGGAAGAAATCCTCGAATCTTGAAGGACACTCTCTGTTATGTGAGGCCTGTTGGAACCCCAGGGATTATAGGTTTAGGGCAGTGGAGACTTCTGGGTGTAAGTGTCCTCAGTCTTGAAGGGTGATGGGATGGATTAGGTAAATTTAGGGCTACTAAATCTCATTTTTCTAACTTTTAGATTCTCCGTAAATGACTAACACACCTAGATGTGGAACTGATAAGGACCTGACCCAGAATTTCATAAAATGAAGGTCAATCTTTGTCCTGTTTTTAGTTATCTGTTGGGTATCGGTGGATCCAAGACTCAAGATTTTTACTCAAAACAAAACACTTCTAGGTATTAATCTATCTTAGAAGCAAACATAAATCATTCTTTTAATGACTAACAGGCTAGGGGCCCAGGAGTTTGTTCTTTATTCCTCTAATGCTCTCTGACTATGTCATGACTATGTCAGCTTTGGCCTGACCAGCTCTTCATAGCCAGAGCTCACACGTCACTGGCACTGTTAAGAGGCTTATGTGCATTATTTCAACTAATCCTTGTAGTAGATCATTGAGGGATTCCCCACTATACAGGTAAGAAATTGAGATCTGCAGAGGTCAAGGAATTTTCTCTCTTCTGGAGCTGGAACCATGTACTTTGTGATCTTTCTGTCTGTCTGTGTCTCAGTTTATCTGTCTGTCTGTCTGTCTCTTTCTCTCCTGGGATTGAATTTAAGGGCATTCCACCACTGAGCCATGCCTCAGCCATTTATTCTATTATTGCTAATATTATTTTGTGACACTTGGAATTGAACTCAGCTAGGACTTTTATATTGCATTATATGCCCAACTTAAAAAAAGTTTTCAATTTACTTTGAGACAGGGTTCTGCTAAGTTGCCCAAGCTGGGTTTAAACTCATGATCCTTTACTGCTTTACAGAGTGTTGGAATTACTGATTTCTTTTTTAATATTTTATTTTGGAACAAAGTCTCACTAACTTGCTCTGGCTGGCCTTGAAGTTGTAGTTTTCCTGCCTGAGTTTCCCAACCAGCTGAAATTACAGTCATGTTCCACCGTACTTGGCTTGTGATTTCTTTTTTTTTTTTTGAGACAGGGTCTCGCTTTGTGGTTCAGGCTGGCCCTGAGCTCAGCCTCAAACTCACATCACAGCAATCCTCCTGCCTCTGCCTCCCAAGGGCTGGGATTACAGGCGTGAGCCACCACGCCCAGCACTGTGGTATGTGGTACTGGTTGATGCTGGGGTGAGTCTCCACGCCCAGTATTGTTATGTGGTTACCGGGGATTGAACCCGGATCCTTACGCTTGCAAGACAGTCGCTGGAACCACTGAGCTATATCCCCGGCCCCTTGGCTTGTGATTTCTTGAAGGCAAAGTCCATGCTTCTCTCACAGTTCATTCATCAAAAATGTGTAGAACATCTATTATGTAGCAGGCTTGTTCTAGATGCAGGGTGTGGTATATAAGAGCTTTCAGCCATTTCACATGAAACTGGGCTAGAGAATTAATAAGGCTACGATTCTGTGTCTGTGTGACTGCAGGGATAAGACTAAATCTGCACCCTGGACACCATCCCTCCAACCCCAGCCTCCTGCAGGCTGCACGGGGAACAAATGTCTTTCAAGTGCTTTGCGGCTGTGAGGAGGGAGCTGTTTCCAAAGCAGCCTGCTTCTGGTCCCATGCTGACACAAGGCCTTTGTCATCCGCGAGCCCAGCAGCACCTGCAGGGGGACATGCCCTGCCAGAGCCCTAATTGAATGTAGTTGGCACTCCCCAGGAAGTGTGATAATTCCAACTGGCATTTGCCTGGCACTCGAGAGAGGTGCAAAATCCCTGCTAGCAACACAAAGACCAAAGACATCTCTCTCTGCCAAGTGCAAGGCTGGGAACCAGAGCCAGGCAGAGACAAGGCTGTGTTCCTCGCTTCCTTCTTCCTTTTCCAGCCGGGTGGGCATGCTGCATGCTGTATGCTGTATGCTGTATGCTGTATGCTGTGTGCTGTATGCTGTATGCCGCATGCTGTATGTTGTATGCTGTGTGCTGTATGTTGTATGCTGTATGCTGCATGCCGTATACTGTATGCTGTATGCTGTGTGCTGCATGTTGTATGCTGCATACTGTATGTTGCATGCTGTATGTTGCATGCCATATACCATATGCTATATGCTGTGTGCTGTATGCTATATATTGTATGCTGTATGCTGTTTGATGGGCTGGCCGTTGCCTTTTCCCTGAGAATAGCCCCTGGGGACTGAGGCTCTACCTACTTTGTTCAGGCTCCTGTTTTTTTTTCCCCAGGTCCTGACCTTTCATTATACTGAGCTTTGGTAAATGGGTAAGGGAGGATGGGAACAGGGTGAGCCCTTTCAATCTCTGTGTTAAGCAATTCAGGTGTCCTCTTTGCCTGAGGAGGAGGCTGAAACCACGGTCGGGACTAGTCTTTGTATTTTGGTGTAGTTCGCTGGAGTTGGTGCCACCTCATTATCACTGAAATGCAAGTTGTGTTTTAAAATAGTGGCAGCAAATAACAGCAGTACAGGTTCACAGGTGTGCATGCTCCTCCACTGCCAGGCACCTCGCTGAGTTCTTCGTACTCCTTCCGGGAAGCAGGTACCGGCCTCCTTTCATAGATGAGACAATGGGAGCTCAGACACCCTGGGAGGCTTGGGGCAACCACAAAACTACCATGTTGGGGAGCTTGGGCTTTATTCAAGGAGTCTGTTCTCTTCAACACCATGAGAGACCTTTCCCAAAAGATGTGAATTATTTTAGAGTTTTAGGATCTACTTTTTATTATTTTAGCAGACAGCATAGGAAGCTAATATTTATTTATATGTTGGGCAATTTGTACACATTCTTTTATTTGTTATTTTACCCACTTTTCTCATGAGAAAAGAAGTTTTGAGTGGTTAAGTGACTTGCCAGTGATAACTAGAATGAGAAATTAGACTCAGGTCTATTTTACCATGATTTTCTATTACACACCAGATGGATACCCAAAATCCTGCAGTTATACTCTAGGTTGAAAGACTCTCCCTGACATGGTAGAAATCTGTCTTCCAAAAGATCTTTTTTTAAACCCATACTCCACAAAATGTTTTTCATGCTTGTTTTTTTCTTGGTCAGTCTTCTGCCCCAGCTAAACACACACTGGAGTTTTGTCCTGGAACCTGGGGCTCCCGGAATGGGCAGGGAATGGGTCCCTGTGGAGGGGAACAGAACAGCTAACTCTGCATGTCCCTCCGGCCTCCTCTGCCTGGTCCAGTCCCTGTCCCAGCAGACTTTGGGGCCACAGCTGCGCAGAGAGCAGGGCTGCCAAGCTCCCAGCGAGGGCTCTGTTCAAAGGCACAGCAGGGTCTGACCCTGGGGCTCAGAACCAGTGCTCTCCCGCGGTGGCTTTGTTCTCATGCCTTCCCCCCCAGCCCCTCGGCTCAGTCTGTACACTGCCAGCCAGGTGACGTGAACAAGTCACCATTTCTCTCCTTATTTGTCCCAGGCCCGAATGCACAAATTCCTAATCATCACAGGACAGAGCCCCTGCCTGTCTGCATGAGGGCAGTCACGGAATGTCCCGAGGACACTGAAAAGTTTGTGTGGGCCAATCTGTACCCTGAGTGGTGTCTGGGGCACACGCCCAGCAGCACGCTTCTGGCCCGTGGCTGTTTGGAGGGAGTGCCCGGTTGCATGATGGCAGATACTTTGTGCTGTTTTCTCATCAATGTCCACCCTCTAAATCCTCCTTTGTGCTTCTCGCTTCTGACCCTTTTCCTTGGTGACAACCCCCACCTTAGAACACTCAGGGGGCACTCATTTCTTCCTATGGGCAGAAGGAATGGACAGCTGGAGACTCTTCCCTTCTCTTTACACTCTCCCTGCTCAGTCCCCACTCCTGCAGAGGTGGAACTACAACCAGATGAGGCACACCCTGGGCGTGTCCTTGATGCCTGTCCCACAGCTAGAGTTCATTAGGATGGCCAGGGAGCTCTGGAAAAGACATAGTTTCAATGGGGGCCAGATTCAGTGCCTTACCAGGGAATGCCAGCCAGTGTGACTGTAGGCAGTCAGCCTGCCTGTGGGTCCCCAGACCCTCGAAAGTAGCACAGAACTGGTGCTCAGGCAGGGCTGAGTGTGATAGGAGAGACCAAGGGTGTCAGGTTAAGAGTGGTGGCCCTGGTTAGGGCCAGGAGGGCAGGGAGAGGTTGAGGAGCTTAGTGGACAGAACTGGAGGCCGCTTTAGTGGCAGGAAAGCATGGAAGGTTCATGGGAGGCAGGAGGCTGTCCAGGAGCTCCTGGAGTAAGGCTGGGCCAAGACAGAAGGGGTCACCCAGTTTCCTTTCTCCTGGGAATACAGGGCCGTGTCCACAGCTGAATGCTCCCTGGACGTGCGCACAGGCCCTGCTTCCTGCAACTCTGCAGGGCTCCTTCGTACTGTTGCCTTGATGTTTCTTCTCTTTGGGGTGTTGTTCTAGCTGTAGGATCACAACACGACCAACCCGGCTGGACAGCTGACATAACAATAGCGACAGCCTCACTGAGGTTTTGCCGGAAAGGTGTTTCCCTAAGGACACATCCCTCTCCAGATTTGTCTCTGTTCATCCTCTGGTTTTCAGACAGAGGATTCTGAGACCCATGTTCCTAGAGATCTGCTCGGGGATAGGAGACAGTGAAACAGAACCCAGGGCCTTATTTCCACCATCAGATCTTTGATACCAGACCTACCTTTGTTCTGGAGCCCTGACCTGCCCGGCCACCCTCTGCCAAATCTTCACGTTTCTCTATTTCCTCCTGTGGTGCCTGACAAGCCCAGCCAGGGGCCAGGGAGGAGGACCGCGGGCACAGGGTGGTGGGGCCTGTGTCTCCCCGCACAGGTGCAGAGCCCGCTTTCCAGGAGGTCAGCCTTTTCGCCCTCTCTTTTTGCAGGTGTGGATGGATGCGGGCACCCAGATCTTCTTCTCCTTTGCCATCTGCCTGGGCTGCCTCACGGCCCTGGGAAGCTACAACAAGTATCACAACAACTGCTACAGGTGAGTGGGGGGTGGGTTCTGACCCACAGCGACTCCCACATCTACCACTGTGACTCCCCCACTTTCATGCCATTGGAAGCCGAATGGAGGCAACTGCAGGATGCGCAGAGGGGCTGCTTCTGGAAGGTGGGAAGGCAGAGATCAGCTGGGAGATCTGCCCTGGCTAATCCAGAGACTAGTGGGCCAGAAGCCACAGAGGAGAAGCACCAGCCTCACACCTCTCGTGTTGTGCGGCCTCAATCTCGCCTGCGCAGTAAACTTGTCCCAGCCAACCCTGGCTCCTTACCAGCTCTCACCTCATCTCCCAGCTCTCCTCCCTTCCCCTGGGTTTCTCTCTGTCTTTCTGATTCATCCTAAGAGGGTTGTTCTGAAGCCAAATGTAATTAGCTGAAATACAGATGAAAAAACTCATGCATTTCAAAAATTGAATTTAGGTATCTGAGTTATGTGTTGTCTGGGGATTATCAATATCATGCTAGACACCACTGGTGTCTCCAGAAGGGTGGTAGCAGCGTATGGGGGCACTGAGAGCATCGTTCTTTCAGGATCATCCCGATTCATCTCGTGTCTGAGCTGAGCCAGTGGTGAGGAGGTGGGCATGGCCAGCGCTTGGGAGGGTCATGTGGGTTTGACGGGAGCTCTGTGACGGCCCGGTGAATGTGTTCCTGGAGGAGCTGCGGCCCCTTCGTGAGCCCATTGCCTCCTTCTCCACACCTGCTCCCCACAGGGACTGCATCGCCCTCTGCTTCCTCAACAGCGGTACCAGCTTCATAGCCGGCTTTGCCATCTTCTCCATCCTGGGCTTCATGTCCCAGGAGCAAGGTGTGCCCATTTCTGAGGTTGCTGAGTCAGGTGAGTGCCACTGGGAAGTGCCCACGAGTTCTTCGTGCCTGGGATCCAGAAATCATACTCAAAAACGTTTCAGATTTTGGACCATTTTGATTTTCAGATTAGGAAGCTCAACTGGTAGATTCTATACAAATATTCCAAGTCCAAAATATTCCAAAACCTGAAATATCTCTGGTGCCCAGGAATTTGAATGAGGGCTATGTCATGCTTGGTGTGAAGCACTTTGTCATGCGATGCCAGCCCATTGGGTAGCTGCTGCCACTGTCCCTGCTGCACCAGAGCAGGAGCTCATGGACATATCATTCAGCCTGGGAACCTGTTCCTGCCCCATGAGTGGCTCAGAGGAATCTTCATGCATTTGAGAGACCCAGTGCCTTTAGCATTAGGGATGCCTGGCTACTTGCTGGGGGGTGAGGGGTGATAAACTGAAGGCCCGGGGCCAAATCTTGTCCTCAAGGTACTTTCTTTGGTACCTTCTGCTTTGTAAACACAGCAAAGTGACTGCCTCAGTCCCAGAAGGCTCTGGTTGCTTCTTGTTTTATCCCAGCTCAACTTCATGGGTTTGTCCGTCCTACTGGCTGCTGCACTCATTCTAAGTTTCACACCTGTGGGATGGGGAAACAGAGCTGGATGCCCAGAGCCATTTTTTTTTTTTTAAGTTCTTTTTATCTAGGGTCTCTAGCTTCTGTTCTTTCCAGTGAGCATTCAGTGATTTGGGGCATTGGAAATTTGGGGACCAGGTACAGGTTTGGTGGTTTGGCCTGGGTCAGAGCAGTGGTGGCAGTGGTAATTTTGAGATGAAGTTTCTTTTGGATCTGTTATTCCAAGGCCTCCATATCAGAGGCCTGGGAGTGGCAGAGGCCTGGAGCTGGCTCAGCATGAGGCTGTATCCCTGTGCTTCACCTTAGGCCCTGGACTGGCCTTCATCGCCTACCCCCGGGCTGTTGTAATGCTGCCCTTCTCTCCTCTGTGGGCCTGCTGCTTCTTCTTCATGGTCATTCTCCTGGGACTCGATAGTCAGGTACCGAGAGATGACCTCTCAGAGTCTAAGAGATGACTGGGTGTGTGGGTCGGGAGAGGTGTACAGAGGCATGAGGTTAAGCCCTTTGCTCCAAGGGAGCTCAAAATAAGTGGGGACTGGGAAAATGTCAGAGTGAATGTCCTTAGGATGGTCCAGAACTAGCCATGCAAGGACAGCAGCTCTGAGCTAGACTCAGGGAGGCTGGCAGGACCAGCTGGGAGCCCCGTACTGCAGCGGTGATCTCTCCCTCTGACCCTTGTGCCCTCTCATCTAGTTTGTGTGCGTAGAAAGCCTGGTCACAGCGCTGGTGGACATGTACCCCCAGAGGTACCGCAGGAAGAACCGGAGGGAGATCCTCATCCTCGTGGTGGCTGTCATTTCCTGCCTTTTGGGGCTGGTCATGCTCACAGAGGTGAGGGTCCAGGAAGCTGGAAGGTGCCCTGGTGAGGATGAGGAGGAGTAGCAGCATAATCAGCAGCCAGCTGCTGCCTCCTCGCCACTGCAACCCTCCCCTAGGCCTCACAGAACAGACAGGTGAGGGGGGGCCTGACTCTGTAGCAGAGACGTAGAAAGCACTGGGAAAAGCATTGTCCAGCAACACCCTATTACAGACGGTGGAACCAAGTTCCATGTATATTCTCACAGGGGGGAAAGGGAGCACTGGGGATAGGTGGCGCTGGTGCTGTCTCGGGAGATGTGGGGTGGTACAACTTGGCATTTTGATAATACCAATGACAACTCCATCATAACCCTTTCTCAGAAAAATGCACTCTACCCTGGGCTTCTGGGTCCTTCCTAGATGCCCTCCAGAACTCTCTTAATAGCTGTCTGATTTCATTCATCTTCCATCTGAAAGCAATAATAAAATCATTATTTTCCATATCTGCCTAGTGTTTTATGGCTTATAAACACATTCTTTTTTAGTAGCAGTCTCCTGTGATTTCACCAAGGCTGCTCTGGGTCCCAAAACTCTGAGGCTGTGGGGCATGGGAATAAGTCTGTCTGTCTCCTTGGGACAATCTCCTCTGTGCAGGGTGGCATGTATGTGTTCCAGCTCTTTGACTACTATGCAGCCAGTGGCATGTGCCTCCTGTTCGTGGCCATCTTTGAGTCCTTCTGTGTGGCTTGGGTTTATGGTGAGTATCTTTTCTCCCAATTCTTACCCCAGTATCTCCTCTGCTTTAGCGCCTTTCAGCAACATCTGCTGCCCACGTCCACATCTTCCTGGATTCTACCTTATCCAATATCAGAAATCTTAAAAGCCTCCAGTGGCTAGAGCTGGAAGGGACCCCCAGAAGTTGCCTTGAGTTCCTACCTGCAATAGCTGTACCCAGACCCCTTCAGCGGCCTCATCCTATCCTAACTAAAACTCTGCTGCTTGGAGCAATCAGAGTGTGATCATCTCTCCCTAAACCAAGTTCAACCTGCTGCCATTTGTGTTATAATCCTAAGGGAGAGGACTCCAGCAGCGCTTTGAAAAGATCATCATGCTGTCTCCTGTTTACTGGTCCTTGCCCACCTAATCTGTATGCCCCCGTCCTGACCCTGAAGCATGTCCTTTCTCCCCTCCCTCCTTCCCCTCTCTGTGGTAGGAGCTGGACGTTTCTATGACAATGTTGAAGATATGATTGGGTACAGGCCGTGGCCTCTTATGAAATACAGCTGGCTGTTTTTCACACCAGCTGTGTGCATGGTAAGGAAATCCTCAAGGGATGAAGACAGCTGAAGGGAGACCCTGAGGGTGGAGGGGGTCATTAGTTGTAGAAGGAGTTCTCCCTAAAATTTGAAAATCATCTTAGGTTTTTATTCCTCCTCCCCTTGGAGCCTAGAAATCTACAGCAAGAGAGATATTCCTCTCCATTTCACAGAGCTAAGACAGCTTGACCAAGAGCCCAGTGTGACTCTGATGTCACAGGCAGGACTGAAACTCAAGGGTTAGGTTGCTCAGAGTAACTTTAAAAACCACAGCCACCGTGACAGCAACAGTGCTAGAGGGTCTATGCGTGCTTGACACAAGGTTCTTAATTTTCATGATGAACCCATTGCTTTCTCACAAAAATCACAATGGCATGCATTTTATAGATGGAACTGAAGCTAAAGAGGTAAAGCAACTGACCAAGAGGCAGAGTGGCAGAGAGCCAAGACTCACCCACTCCCCACCCCCACCCCAACCCCCTGCTCAGACTGCAGCCTGGCTCGGGAGTCTGCGGCTGGAGCGCGCTGTGCTGCCCCCTGGCTATGGGCTCCTGTCAGCAGCTCCTCAGCCTGGCTGAGCAAGATGGAAATGAGGAAGGGGGAGAGGGAGGCAGACACGGCCCAGGGGTGCTCACAGCCCTACCTACCTCCTGGTGCGAGACATGTAAACGCCCTAAAGCACTTGGGTGCATCACCCAAGAGTCAGTCATGAGCAGAGATCTCTGGGACACAGGGACCTTGCGTGACAGAGCGTGGGTCCTGGAATTATCCATTGGGAATGTGGGTTCTGAGCAGAATGAGGAGCAGTTTGGAAGCTGACTGGAAGCACACCAGTAGGAACTCTATCCGGCCAGCCATCGGGCGGGGTGCTGAGGGCCCAGGCCCGCAACTTCTTTCTTCTCCACTCTCACCCAGGCCACCTTCTTGTTCTCCTTGATCAAGTACACCCCGCTGACTTACAACAAGAAGTACACATACCCGTGGTGGGGTGACGCCCTGGGCTGGCTGCTGGCTCTGTCCTCCATGGTCTGCATTCCTACCTGGAGCATCTACAAATTCATCAGCCTCAAAGGCCCCGTCAGAGAGGTAGGGAGGATCTCCGCAGAGTGTGGGAGCCTCTTTGGAGTAGGCGAGCTTACAGCCGACAGGTGGGTGCTCTGCCAGGGTGGGAGGGGGTGCTCAGAGGGCCCAGGGCTTTGGCACAGGTGTTAAAGAGGGGCGGAGTGTGAGCTGAGAAGTCTCAGGACGTGACCAGGTCATGGCAGGACCCAGATGGGGTTACAGGGTGAACACCCAAGGGGCGAGTGTATGAGGAGGCAGGTGGATGCTGGTGCGGAGGGACACTGGCAGACCGGCCTCATCTGTGCATGACAGCCATGGCCACTGTCCTTGCAGAGAGTTCGCCAGCTCTTGTGCCCAGCTGAGGACCTGCCCCAGAGGAGCCAAGCAGGACACCCCACCCCTGCCACGCCCAGGACGTCTCTTCTACGGCTCACAGAACTGGAGTCAAACTGCTAGGGGCAGACCCTCAGACGGATCCCTTGGGCCTGGCGGAGGAATATCTGCAGGCCAGAGGGCAAAAGGCTCACTGGATGTCTTTGTTCTCACCTCGGGCAGAGCCGACAAAGGGGACACTTCGGAGTCTGCTTGTGGAATTGGGCACCTCCCGCGCCTATTTCCCCATCCCACCCTGGAGGTTAAACAGATGTGAGATCCTGGTGTCCAGAGAACCTTTTGAGGCAGGTTGGGGAGCCTGGTGGGCATAGTAGCGGGTGAGAGTAGTGGGCTTCCTCCCTGCATTCCATTAAATCCATCTTCCTTCCCGAATGCCTGCATCCGGTCTGTTTTCTGCCCTCAGCCTGTGCCTGGGCCACCTCCCCACTGTGCAGCTGTGGCTGTGGGACCAGACCCCTCTCATGCTACTTGCAGTCACCGAGTTCTCTTCCTTGACACTGTAGCCACGGTGACTGCTGGGTGGAGGGTAATGCTCAGGGGCGTGGATCCCAGGAGGTGTTCCACGTTCTCCACCTGGGAGGAGGGGAGGGGGGAGGATGAAGGAGACCAGGGCTCTAGCTACAGAAAGGAGGGTGCCATTTGCCAGCCTGCGCCCTTGCTCCGGTGCATCAGCTCGCTCCCGCAGCCTGATGCTGCAGGACATAAACTGGCTGATGGCGTGGCCTGGAGGCCTAGGTGGGTGTGGGAGCTTCCACTCTGCCCGCAGAGGGACCTGCTTGCCCTGGACTGCCTGTCCTCCAAGTTTGCCAGAGGCTGTGCAGCTGGATGCTGTCATCACCAGGTGTGGCCACAAGGGGGTAGCCCTGCCATGACCTCCGCGCTTCTCTGATCCTGAGCTGCTTGAGATAGGTCAGACTGTGGAGGAGCCTGTGGAAGGCCGAGCAGGCTCTCTTGAGGCTCAGCAGGTACCCTTGACCCCAGGGGTCCACAGGCAGCCCAGCCCCCCCCCCAGTCCTTGCGTTATTGCCGCAGCTTTCCCCCTTAGGCCAGGACATCCCCTGACCTTGCAGCTTCCCTGAGGGGCAGAGAGGTGCTCTGATGGCTTTCTGTATGTTTGCAGAAGTGGCTGAGCTTGGAGCTGTGTTTCTCCTCTGTGTGAATTCACTCGCAGTCTCTTTATCAGCAGATTTTGCCAGTGTCATTTGGGGCCATGATGCGCCCCATGATTCTGAGAGGTGATATCAGGGTGCACAGGATCTTGGGCATGGTTTTTTCAGTCTCTTCTCGATGTCAGCCTTGAGGAAATACACTGCGATCTTTGCCAGTCCTCAAGTTTTGCTTTCTTGTTGCTGGGAGAGTTTATAAAAATCACCAGCAACACCCCCACCATGCACACACATCGAGTGTTGGCATTTTGGACAGTGCTCTAGGCTCAACCACAGTCCTTAGGAGAAGTAAATCCACTGGAGAAGCTCCTGGAGCTGGAGCCAGCGCACACCTGGCCTCTCCATCTGTCCCACTTTATTTCCAGAATACCACTGTGCAGAGCTGTGATGCTGTCCCCGCTCACGATGTCAGAGGCGAGTTCTTAAACAAATTTGGCAAATGCTATGAAAGATAAGAGCACAGAACCGAAAGGAGTGTGGGTAGGGAGGGGCTGACGTTGTCCGCCCACGTGGTCTGGGAAAGCCAGCTGGGCACCCGGCCTTCTGACCAAAGCTTCCAGAATCTTCCAAGCCTGGGAAGGTACTGAGCTATTGAAAGAATGATTTGAGTCTTGTGTAGGAGACTCACACATTATGGACTCTAGTATAAAAAAATTGCTCATTGGCACAAGAATCAGGGAATTTGTTCTCGTCTTGTTTTCCTGTATCTCTAATTTGCTGTGCCCTTGTGGAAGCTCCTTGGGATCGGATTTGCTTTTCAGATAAGACAAGACTATGAGTTGAGAGTGCTGTTCATCTCTTGGTGTCAGTTAGTGTGAATTTTTTAAGCCAGTTTGGAGAAACCAGAGGCAGAGATGCTGCGACCACCCGGGCAGGGCAGACAGGCGGAGATGGAGCCTAGTGACTGCACCAAGCTTCGCCTAGGGCTTGGAGGAGGCAGGGCCAGGGATGGAGGAGGGCTGCATCCATCCCATCTATTTTTCCTGCAGGGAAGGATGAGGCTGAATTCTGTAGTTCCTAGAGGAAGAAAGCTGGCAGGGCGGGAAGGGGCGCCTCCCTGTCCCATGTCACACTTGTTAGAGGGAAGGCAAGTGGGAAGCGCCTTGGGCTGGGGGGAGAGCCAGGGGAAAGCAGACACACAGGCAATGGGAGAATTTCCAAACTGTGGCTCCTGGTGGGAGGGAAGCGCTTAGGAAGGGCTGAGCTCACCTGGCTGCCTTGGGGCTCAGACTTTGCACACCTGTGGATCCGGTCCTCATTTCTTGCACATGCACACACTGTCCCTCATCATCCTCAGACCAGTGCGTACAGGCTCAGAGACACACAGTCAGCCACACACATTCCTTTAGAGGTCTGCACTCCTACCTCGGTTCCTGCGCTCACTAGCTGGTGACTGGGGGCAAGTTAACCTCTCTGGTCCTTAGTTTCATGTCTAAAAAATGGAAATAGCAGTGTGATTGAGGAGAGTACAGAGCAACTGCTTGTGGGACACATTCAAGCAAGTTCCTTGATTTACCTGACTCCAGGCCCCTGCACTGGGCTGCCAGTCAGCAGAGATGTCTTTGCTGTAACAGTCACATTGGCCCCAGGAGGAAGGCTACAAGTTATGGAGCTAAGCATATTTGCTAGAGGGCAAGAGAGAGGTGCTACTAAAATAACCAGTGTCCTGTGACCCCGTGGTCCTGCTCAACACAACAGTATTGCTCAAGAGAGACTGGACCTGAGCCCTCCCACCTGGTTCTGAGAAAACAGTGCTTTCCTAGAAATTGAAATAACCTTTTTACCCAAGGAGCATGCGCACATCCATCCATCCACCATCCACCATCTACCTGTTTGTCTGATAAATACCAGGCACCTACTCCGAAGCAACGATTTACTAATGCTAGAGATAGACAGGGAGGATTTTGGAACCAGATCTCTACCCGTTAGGTATTCATGGTTTGGGAGACAGTATGCTACAGTGGAACCAGTGTAGGTTTTAGGAACTGAATCCCAGCCCCATGATTTTCTGTGCGTGGCCCTGGGACAAACCATGAGGTCCTGTCCACCCCAGTGTTCACTCTGTCGAGTGGGGCTAATCACGTCTATATTCCCAGCTTCTTGAGGAGATTATGTGAAGGAACGTGTAGAGCACAGAGCCTGAATTAGAGCCAAGGGCCATAAGTGCTAGCCCAGGTCCGCTGAAAGAGATACAAGTTCAGAAGATGGTAGAGGAACATGTGTAGACTCCACTGGTTCTTTTTACAGTGAGCTCACTGATGTGATCTTGGTGTCAGTTAGTGTGAAATTTTTAAACCAGTTTGGAGAACTCGTTTATCATATTTCATCTCAACTCTGGGCCCTTCCCTATGTGGAAACAGCCCTGACTTAGCTGGACTTTGTAGGATTCCTACCTTTAGCAAGACAAGGTTTCTGGCTTCCAGAGTTTTCCAGTTGTTCTGAACACCAGAATTTTAGGGCCAGAGGCAGTTGTGTAAAAAGTGGAAAAATTAGGCCACTTTTAGGGTGAAAAGCCAACACTGCTCCCCAGACTTTTCGCTGAGAGGATCAGAGGCGGAGGATCAGCTGGACCAAGGGTGAGTTTGGAGAGGATAGGGTCTTAGTTACTTTCTTCACTGCAGAGACACCAGATACCTCCCGCTTTTCGGGGGAGAGCTCCACAGAGATTTCATTCTCCAGTACACTGGCTTCAAAGCAGGTCAGCATGGCAGCGAGGGCAGGAGAGAAGGGCTGCTCAAGGCCTGGCAGAGAGAGGAGGAGAGGGAGAGGAAGACAGAGCCTTCCAGCCTCCTCTCCGGCAGCACACCTCTTCCTACCAGACCTTACTTCCTAACAGCAAGTATCTCACAGGCACTGGAGTCCCTGTCACAGTAAGCTCCATGGCCGATAGGTGGTCTGCCGAATATGCAGGGACGAGGCAGACACAGCTCCGTGGTTCACAAAGGCCAGCTGAGCTTTGGGGTGACCAGAGTGACTCTGGGGGGCTGGACTGTCTTTTGCCTGAGTGGCCCCCAGCCTCGCATAGAGCTCCCCAGAGCTGAGGCATCTGAGAACTGAAACTCACTCTGGTTTTCTCACCGTGGAGAACCTAAGGGGACAGGCTGAGAGGGGCCTGAGACTGCTGCGTGGGGGTGTCTGATGGAAAGTTACCGGCTGAAAGTCTCACTTCACACCCTGCACTGCTGGGAAGTCCTCAAAGACAAAGAGGAAGCACATGGACAGGGAAATTTCCCTTTCTCCCACAACTTCCCCTGCTCCCCCACCCCCTCCCCATGGCTGAAGAGACATCTCTGGAAAGGAAGGGCCGTGGGACAGACCTGGGCCCAGGACTGCGAGTGTGTGCTTGGGACCAGTGACGAGGACCCCACCTGGAGAAGCCTGCTGGGTCCCTGGCACAGGACGCTTGGATTCAGCCTGTGCCCTTCCCCACTGACGGCTGCCAGGCTCCTCTGGGTGTGTCCTTGCCACGCGCCTCCGTGCTAAGAGGCGACAGGGCATTATTGGTGCTCTTAGGACCAGACCCGCCGTGATCTTGGCCTCTGTCCAGCGAGCCACAGCAAACACCGGCGCCTCCCTGTAAGTCCTTGTGATACTCAATAGTTGACTGTGCGAGTTTTCACTCCCACAGCAGCCTGACAGCGGACATATTATCTTACGGGGTGGGAAACTGAAACCCAGGTCCCTTGCTAGTGGCCAGGCTGGTGGACCACAGGGCAGGAGTGGAGTCAGGCCTGCAATCCTGCACTGTGGCCTGGGGCTCCACGTTCCTTCCTTGAGGCAGGCCCAGAGAGAGCACTGTCTCTAGGAAAATCCCAAGGAGGGACAGTGGTGGTGAAGGACTGGAGCCTGCCGAGAAGCCACAGAGGGCAGGTACTCGGTGGAAAACTCCAGCTGTGATTCACTCCCCTCCGAAGCCCTCATCACCAAAGTCAGCTCCCTTCTCAGCTCTGTGTCCAGCTTGGAGTCAGTGGCTCCCACCCGACAGCTTTGGTAAGAGAAGGGGAAGGTGCTGGGGTGCTCAGAAAAGGCGGAGGGGGACAGGGAGGGGTGGGCAGTAGGCGGAGGGGAGAGAGGCCCCACCAGGAGTATCGAGCCCTTCCAGGCTGTGGAGGGGCCCTGGAGGAAGCAGCTGGAGGAAGGGCTGCAGGGGTGGAGACCTGGCTTCCTGAGGCTGGGTGCTTCACAGTTTTGGATCCATCTCTCCTGTTGCTTGTGGTATTTCTCTGTCCCTTCACCTCTCAGCACATGCATGTACACACACGCATGCACACATGCACACACATACACACGCATGCACATGCATGCGGGCAGAATAGCTTTCTGTCCAGAAGTCCTAGGACAGTCAGACAAGACTCTGTACCGGGCAGTGCAGGAGTGAAGGTGGAGGGTCTGTCCTGCTTAGGTCTGGCTCTGGCTCAGCCCCATCCCTGGGACTGACAGGGCCCAGAGCGAACAGACTGCAGGAGACCAAGGTGAGCAGGAAGCTGGCTCTGCTGCTGCCCAGAGGGAGGAGTCAGAGGGCCAAGACCTGGAAGGCAGAACTTCATGGAGCTCTCGGGTGGGGAATGGGCTCTAGGATCCCCTGAGCCTAGAGGGAAAGTCTGATATTCAATAATTCTGGGACTCGGCTGCCACCCTCAACACCAACAGCATTGGGGTTGCTCAGGGATAAGCCTGGGTAACAAGAGAGGGCATCAATGGGGAGCAGTCAGGACAGCGGGAGCCGGAGGGTAGTCACCTGACTGAGGGGGAGGGAAGCAGACAGTGCCCAGAAGGTGGGCTGGAGGCTGCACAGAAGGAACCTCAGGGCATTCCTGAGGCTGGATCTGCAGTTACGCTGGCTGGTGGCACTCCAGCCCTCCCCCTCCCGGGCAGGCAGCAGCCGGAAGCCAAGAAGTATCTCCCAGAAGGAGGAAGCTGCCTGACCTTGGGTTGGGGGAGGCACAGTACAGGCAGTGAGGGAGCTGAGGGAAGGCGTGGGCAGCCACTCCTGGGGCATGAGGGACGACGGGCGAGTCAGGCTTGGAGGCCATGCACATAGGTATGTGTGTGCAAAGGAACGTGACGGGCGATGGCACCAGTGTGTGTACAGGAATGGATATTGGTATGTGGGTGTGGGGTGGCCGCAGCAGGGCTGGGCTGGTCCTGTGCTTGACTGGGAGAGTGGCACGTGGAACAGCGTTTCTGGACCTGCCTGCCAGACCCCAGCGGGCTTCTGCCTGTGCGTGCTGCTCCTGCAAACAGCTCTGACTCTGTGCTTCTAGGCTCTTACCCTGCACGTGGGTGTCTTTGCGTCTAGGGGGCCTGAGATATGGTAAGGTCCATTTTCTGTCCCCTTTCTCTCTCCTAGCTTGGCAAAGTGGGTGTGCAGCCCTGTGGGGGAGAGGCTGAGGGCTGCTGGAGGCACGGCTGGGGTACGCCCTCAGACGGGGGGAATCTCCAGAAGTTGTCTTTGTTGTGGACAGAACTCTCCTTAAATAATTGTTGGCAGATGAACGAGGTGTAGAAGAGCAAGGTAGGGTTGCAGAGAGCCTGTTCTTTGGCTTTTGCAAGGAACCCAGAAGGAGAGCCTTGTGCAGCCTGGCTTTATACCCAGCATCCTCCGAGACGTTGTCTCTCAGGCTCAGCTTAAACCCGTCTTGCTACAGGTTCAGCCCATTTCCTCTCGACTTAATCAAGACCCTGGACCTGCTTTTGTTTTCACTGACTTTTGCTTTCATTCTGCTGTTTTATTTTTTCATCCTTACCCTCAAATTATATTCCTTCTGATGATTCTTTTCTTTAAAAGAAAATAGTATGCGGTGTCTTAGTCACTTCTTCCATTCATACTCTCTTCTCTTTCCTTCCTCATCCTTAATACTACTCTAATCAGGCCTCCTGCGCCTGCTGTCCTCCGGCTTTCCCATCTTCCTCCAAGTCCTCCTTCCAGTCAGTGAGGTCCTTGGCCTTGCGATGGCCCCTCTGGCGTGAGGGGCTATTGTTGTTGCGGTGAGGCTGGTCTCAGTGCTCCCCGGGGAGCCTGTGCCTGCACAGGCACTGAACTGCACTTCTACCACCCTGTTGAATAAGAGTCCTTCTCTCTTGTAGGAAGATTTAAGGCTGAGAGAGGAGGTGTGATCTGCCGACAGTCACAGAGCAAAACTCGGCCCACCACAAACTGTCTTGGTAAGTCTGCTCAGCCGTGCTAAGCAGTCTCCCGGAGCACCTGTCTGCTGGTCCCTGTAGGGTCCCTAATCCCTCAGTGTTGGGTCCTGAAGTGCACAGTGCAGCTGACAGGAATTCCACCTCCACAGACTGCTGTGGGGATGAGATTTAATAACATACTATAAGGATCGGTCTGTTTTTAGTGTGCCACTTACTCAAATGTTAACCTTTTATTACTACTTCGGTGAGCTAAGTCAACCAGAACACAGGTTTCCTGTCTGTGTTTCTGCGCCAGTATTTTCAGCTCATTCATTTATTTAGTCATTTGTCTGAGAATGATTTGGGGCCCTGGGTGCCCCGTTCCCATTCAGGAGCAGAGTCCAGGTCTGAGGTGAGCCTCGTGGCCTCGCTCCCTGGAGCCAGACAGCTGTGGTCTGATTCTCAGCTGGTCCCCCTCTCCCTGCTCTGGCCTCTCACTCCCACCTGAGCCCCTTTTGCTTTCCTTGTGTCTTCTCCCCTCTTGGGTTGGAAGCTCACGATCTCTCATTCTCATTGGTGACCCTCCTCCTTTTCTGGGCTGAACTTGCAAGAGAAGCCTCTGAGTGGCCCCGGCACCAGCACTTCACCCCAACACGCGTTTCCCTTCCTGGGATAACCTCTACCCTCTAAGTCACCTTCAAAAATTTCCATAACCTCATAGGGCTCCTGCCTACACCTCTGTAACTGACTTGGGCTTGGGCTGTTGCCTGGGATAAAAGAACCAACAAATAAACAGACTCTTTCTTAATGAAAAGACGCTCTGTGCCTCAGAGCCTCAGAGGAGCATGGAACCCTCCAAAGGCCTGATTGCCCCCCCCCCCCCCCCCGCGCCCGCTGGAGAGGAGGGGTCGAGGGTGTGCACTTCCCGGCCCCTGCCCCCTGGGCACCGCCCTGGGGACTTCACTGGGACAGAGGAGAGGTGACCTCAGACTGACGAGGGGGTGAGAAGGGAGAAGGCCGATGAACTGACCTCTTGGCAAAGGACAGAGGAGAGGGACAGAAAATAAGTCTGAGGCCCCACATGCTTCTGCTGGAGGCAGGGAGGGTGGTCAGTGACAGTCTCCTTGGCAACCAAGTTGGGTGCCCCTCTTAGGAGACAAGTCATGTGGTTGTCCCAGGCCACCCAGGGATGATTGCTCTGCTGACCCCTCCTGACACCAGACCCCCCAGCATTTTTAGGGTAGAGAAGCATGTGAGGAAAAGGAATGGGCTCCTTCAAAGGCCCATACCTGGCCCCAGTGCTGACCCTCCTCCCCCGCGGGCTGGTTCAAAGGCCCACCTTCCCATCCCAACAGCACCTGAGAAACTGGCCCTCTGTACCCTGCGCTGATCCACACAGGGCTGAGCATCCCGCTGGCCAGGAGAGCACCATGCACACCCACTCTTTGACGCTGCAGTCTCAGGTCCCTTTGCCCGTAGGCTGGAGGCTGGCCTCATGTCCCTTGGACCAGGAATCTAGGCAGAAACACTTGCCATGATGGTGGTTGGCTGCAAAGATCAAAAGGGACTTGAAATCAAGGGCCAAGAGCCTGGGTTGGTTTGTATTTTTTTGTTTGTTTGTTTTTTGTTTTTTGAGACAGGATCTCGCTTTGTAGTTCAGGCTAGTCCTGAACTCAGCAATCTTCCTGCCTCTGCCTCCTGAGTGCTGGGATTACAGGCATGAACAACCACACCCGGCACTGTGGTATGTGGTACTGATTGCTGGTGGGCATGAGTCTCCATGTCCAGCATTATTGTATGTGGTTACCAGGATCAAACCTGGGACTTTGTACTTACAAGAACCACTGAGCTAAATCCCTGGCCCAAGCCTGGGTTTTAATCCTAGCTCTACTCCTAAATGGTCTTGGACAAATCTTTCCATCTGTCGAGGCCTGATAATCCCATCTGCAGAACTGGAAAATCAAGATTTGCTCCCCGTTTGGTCCTTGTCTCATCACCCCGACAGGTGGAAATGCCACAGAGAGTTTGGGCAGACAGGGACATTCCCAGACCTACGCCCAGCCGAGGGACTGCAGGGACAGTGGGCGCGCGCTCACAGCTCCCTTCTCCCTCTTCAGGTTTTGCCTCTCAGGCCATCCTGTCCTGCCCTGTGGGGTCTCACTGTCCACGGCAGGGCTATGGACAGGAAAGTGGCAGTCCACAAGGATGCGGCCTCCTGGATCCCCGAGGAAGGAGAAGCACTGGATCGGGAAGGCAAGGACCAGGTGAAGGATCGGGGCCAATGGACCAACAAGATGGAGTTTGTGCTGTCAGTGGCCGGGGAGATCATTGGGCTGGGCAATGTCTGGAGGTTTCCCTATCTCTGCTACAAAAATGGAGGTGGTGAGTTCACTTGGAGGTAGGCGTGGTGGGGACTTGTGCCTTGACAGCTGGGCAGTGCCACCTGGGCCCCCCTCCTGGGCACTGTGGTGAAATAGAAGGAGGTTTGTCATGAAGTTGGAAGGCTCAGCAGAGCCTCAGTGTCCCTCATGCTGCTGTTCAAATGAGGCAACTGGTAGGACCACGCTTTTCATAAGCTCCTTTATTGGTCTATATAAATGTCAGTGGCTGGTGGAATTAACGCATCCATCAGCTATTGTTGTTGCCAAGTCTGTCGCGTGCCAGACACTGTTCTAGATGCAGCACAGAGCTTTCTATGTGCTATGTGCTGTGTGCTGATGGAGGTGGTCAGCGCTCAGACAAGAACACACGTGCATCAATGGTGATGAGCGAAGGAACGAGACATAAAGGGGGAGGAGGGAGAAGGGATACCGGGATCACGGGAAAGCAGAGAGGGGTTTGAGGTGTGAAATAGGGTGACCAGGAGAGATGTTTACTGAGAAAGTAGCTTTACTGCGGTGAAAAATGAGCCTTACCCATGAATAAGGAAGGAAGAATATTGCAGATGGAAAGCAGCAAGCGCAAAGGGCCTGAGGCAGCAGCACAAGTGAGCAACACAGAGGCGGCGGCAGGGAGTGGAAATAACAGGGACTGCTCTCAGAATGGTGACAGATTGGATGCTCTGGGCTTTGTTTGGAGTAAATGGGATCCATTGAAGAATTCTAATTGGAGAAATGATAGCTTGCTTGTCATTTTTCAAATGAATGAAACATAATTTTATTGTTTTACACTCCTAATAGTAAAATTAGCAGCTTCATAGTGCAGCAGAGTCACATTGTTTTTTTAAAATGCACAATTCAATAGATTTTAGTATATTCCCAGAATTGGGCAACCACCACCACAATTTTAGAACATTTCCTGTATTCTAAAGATTCAGCGCCCAGCAGCCCTCCCCACTTCCTTCTGCTATTGCTCTGGGAGACCACTAACTTGCTATCTGTCTCTGTATATCTGTCTACTGGAGATTTTTCCCTTTGCTTGTCCTTCTCTGTGACTGGTCAGACTCTTTTTTTTTTTGAGACAGGGTCTGGCTTTGTAGTTGAGGCTGGCCCTGAGCTCAGCCTCAAACTCATATCACAGCAATCCTCCTGCCTCTGCCTCCTGAGTGCTAGGATTACAGGCGTGAGCCACCACGCCCGGCGGGTCAGATTAATTTTTACCCCTTGAAATTAACTTTATGCTTCCCGTGGATTTGATGTATGTTTATCATAGATATTAGAAGTATTCCAGGAAGGTTAACAAAAAGGAGGGTTCTAATGTTTAGAGATAACCATTGCTTAGAAAACCCTTCCAAAGACTTTTCATATTTAAGTTAACAAATATTTATTAGGGCTGAGGATTTAGCTTAGTGCTGCCATATCTGTCTCACAAGAGCAAGGTCCTGAGTTTGATCCCTGGTACCAGAAAAAAAAATTTACTGAGTATCTATTTGTATCTTGTTATGTGTTTAAAACCTTAGAGTTATTGTCAGAAATTTTTTAAACCAATGAGTGCAAAAGAAACAGCTGTGGGGTTTTGTAGGTGCATCGGGGCTGTGTGCTGAGGGGTAAGGGAGCCAGGCACTGGCCAGAGATTAGGGAGGCAGGAAGGGTTGGTGGCTTGTTTTCTTGTCCCAAGATACAATGTCACAGACATAGGAGATACTACAGGCCAGCCAGCCATAGCCCTCATTTCACAGGGGAGGATGC